>CAUYRH010097731.1:0-29376 GCA_963574655.1 Perodicticus potto
GGACTGTACTCATTTGTTTCCTGGCCAAGGAACCCATACACCTAAATATACCCTGAGGCTAGAGGCCTAGAGGAGGAGACGGGGAAAGACCGGGAGAGGAACGGAGAGAGCATCTCTCTCCCCACTTGAAATCTCTCCCTCTACCAGGAGCTTTGCTGTTTTCTGTATTCTTTTCTGTAAATCAATTCTGTCTTACCACAGAGGGGTGTGGGGGGGGGAATAATGTAATGAAGAACAATAAAATACATATATATTTAAAAAAAAAAAAAGAAGCATGTTCTCCTGACAAGACAATAGGACATTTATCTGTCCTACTAAAAAATTGCTTTCTTCCTGGGCAATCCTATTGTTTCAATAATTGGATCTTTGTGATCCAAGGAGGAAGAGCAGGGAGGCCTAGACCAAAATCCCCTCGTGGTGTGGATAGCACTAGAGCCAATAAATGATAAAAGCTATGAGGAAAGAGGTGAAAAAGAAAGCGAGTCCTGGGTAATGAACAATTTAAGTCAAATTTGGAAGAATGGAAGAAAAAAGGAAAAATGCCTTAATCATTTTAGCCCAGGGAGTTTCTAACTTCATTTTTTTTTTTTTTTTTTGCAGTTTTTGGCTGGGGTGCGTTTGAACCCACCACCTCCGGTATATGGGGCCAGTGCCCTACTCCTTAAAGCCACAGGTGCCGCCCTCTACCTTCATTTTTTTTTTTAAAAAAAAATCTATCTGGCCACAAACATTTTTTGACTAACACATTTCTTAATCCAAAATATGCTCGTTTATGCTAATCACACGCACTTAGTGTTGATAAAAAAACATTTTAAAACTGTCGTTGTTCCCTTGAGCTTTAAGGTCAAGAGAGAACACTGCTTCTTAAGTTGGCCAAACATAGGTCAGTCTGTTCCTTGACTCTGCTTCTGTCTGAATAGGACATCAGCACAGTGGGACAAAATCCCACATTTATCTATTTAAGACAAGCTAATTAATAGTGAGTTACCTTTAACACTAGATAACTTCTTGCTAATATTTTCTTCATTTGCTCAGTGAAAATATTACCTTTCTTAAAACTGCTATTGGAATTAAATAAAAACTACCTATCTTGTATAGTGCCTGACATAGTTACTAGGCAATCAAAAAGATAGCCCTAAAATTATCCAAAAATCTTTTAATGATGAATTCTTTGTAATAAAATGAGCAGCTTACCTTAAGATCACGGTGAACAATGCACTTTTGATGACAATACTGTACAGCAGATACAATCTGAAATAAGTATTTAGATAAAAGAGTCAAAATTATTTTATGGTAAAAATACTGCATTTTTTCCTCCAATTATCCCCCCAATTTAGATAATTGCTATCTCAGATTATAAAGTAATATTTAATAATTTCATTATTCCTTAGATCAAGAAAATTATATACATTAAAGTGATGACAATTTTGCTCTTAAATGTAGAAAATGCAGAAACATAACATTCTTTTGCTAAAATACAGTAAAATATTTGTCAGAGACTGTGAACATTTTGCATGGGGCCTTACATTTCTTACTATATAATTTGTAGTTTTGGTCAAATGATTTATTACAGTGTTAAAATAACAACTTTAGCAGACACGGATTAGTATTTCGAGATAGTTGGGTTGAGTTTTAAACGTAAAACTCTATTCTGAGAATTATATCAAATGTGTTCAATGTGCATTTCTTTATGGCCAATTTGGTCAGAATTTATAAGGGAGGTCTTTAGCAACATCCTATACTTGTCCGTTTAGATATAAACAGGAAAATTTTTAAGGCTTGAAAAGATATCTGACCATCAAAAGAAAAGAGAAAAAAATGAAACTTAATTTTAAACCTGTCACTAATATAGCCAGGCAAAGCAATCTACACCTATAACTAGGTTTTGTAAGCGGCTATAATATTTTTTTTTTTTTTTGGCAGTTTTTGGCCGGGGTTGGGTTTGAACCCGCTACCTCTGGCATATGGGGCCTGCGCCCTACTCATTTGAGCCATAGATTATGTACAGGGATCTTTGGGGGACAAGGACTACATAGGATTCCCATGGTTTAAAGGCCAAAAGTATAAATGAGAAATAGATTATAAACAATTCTATGATATTTCATTATCCCACAAAATACCAAATGGAATCTTGGTGGCATTTGATTAAGAGCTATTTTGTACACATATCTGATTAACTGGAGGACAACTATTTTAATGCACAGGAGAACATTCAATTCTGTGGTTTCAGTTAAATGTAAACACAGTTTGAATGCTGAATATTGGTTAGGAATTTATAACAGACAAAAATGAGATTTTTTTGAAAAGTATGGTGATGTGAAATATGACCATGCTAACAGAATGGTGGGGAAAAAAAAGAACTTTAAAATGGATGTGAAAATGATATTTCAGTGTTATAAAAATTATTCTACTTATGTTAAAATGGTTCAAAGACAGAGAAAATGTGAATTTAAAACAAAATCTACATTCAATGGGTAATACAGAATTCCACTTAATTCATTTTGTTTCAATGGTTTATTGAGTACCTGCTATGTGCAAGAAAATGTGCTAGGTGCTAGGTGAAAACAAAAATGAACACTACATGGACCCTGTCCTAAAGGAACTTACGATCTGATTAAGAGAAAACATGTGTATGAGTAACTACAATACAAGACAGAATCATAGAAGCAGAGGTATAAAGGAGTAAGAGAATCATAAAAAATAAAGAATCATTTCACTTGGAAATACTTCCAAGGGTAGATGCTATTTAATCCCAGCCATCCTTGAAGAACAGCAGTATTTTAAAACATGGAGATTTGGGGATGGGGAGGTGGGGCTAAGATGGCAAAATGCATTAGTGATGAAAGAACACAGTGTATTTGAAAAGGAAGTGAGAAAATGGTGACAGAGGAAGTCAAACCTTGATAGGGTACTAAAAGTCCCTGAATTCTAAACTAAGCAGGTGCAATGGAACCACTAAAAGTCATGGGGCAAGGTGACTGTAAATGATTATCATCAATTTGAAGTCTGATTCCAAAAAATACAACAGAACCTAATGATAAATATTTGTAGTATTACTTTTCTTAAGCAACGTGCTTCAAAATTCTAATAACCCAATTTTCACTAATTTATGTTCATAGCCAAAAGATATATACATTTATATGTGTATTTTATTATACATACTATATAGCCATATTATGTTTATAAGATTATTTTTCCATCATGGGTGAGAGAAATTTTCTGAGAATATTATCACTTTTATAAGTCACAAGCTTATATGATATAATGAAGGTGTGTGACAGACAATAATTTGGTTTACAGACTTGATCAGGGGCCAAGAATTTCACACCAGACAGAATGGTCTCTATGAAAGCAGTTCTATAGGCACTTCTGGAATCAAAATTCCCTGAGCCTTAAAGCTTTAATAATTGAAAGTTAGTTGAAGAAAATATTCTGTATTAAGCAATATTCTTCCCACACTCTATGATATCTGAGTTAACAAATATAGTAGCTTAGAGTATTGTTCTACTTGCCTAGCAGGGTATAATCTCTGCCCTGGAAGAAGTTCTGGCTTCTGACTTACTGCAAGAATCCCTATCCACAAGCCCAAGTTTTACTACATTATTCTATGGTTAGATCTTTCCATCTCTAAACATTCTATACTTCCATCAAGAGGCTATAGGAACTTCCCCTATGATCCTTCTATTGTGGATCTTGAAAACATGATTTACAATCAGCCCTGCATTGACTCAACGACTACACATGTCAGTGTTTTCCAGTAAGACGTTAGTTGTTACAGTTGCTTTGTGATTACTTATAATTGGGTTAGGAATTCCCACGCTTAAAGTAATAGTCTTGATATTGCAAGATTTGAATCAATGTTACAATTTTCCATAGGCCATCAAACTGTAAGGCATATAGAGATATTACATGGGCGATGGTGGCTTAGTGGTTATTGAACTGGCGTAGTGTCTTTGGTATATATAATAGTAAGGTCAAGGAAATATATATGTATATCCTTTTTAATACAGTACATTCTTTCACAATTTAAATTAAAAATAAATCACAAAATACAGAGCAAATAAAAAAGTAAATATATATTTATTAGTTCTCTAAGAATTGAAATCATATCTATAAAAAAAGATCCTCAAAAATAAATTTTAAAATAAATATAACCTTGACTGAGATAAATAATGTGTGTGTATATGCATGCACGTTTATATATGCTTGTATATCCCTGGTTTAGTTTTGGGGAAATAAATATAGATATTAAATACATTTAATATTTACAATAAATGAAGAATTAAAAGAAAACATATCCCATAGTTTTCAATGCAATTTAAATAGCATTCGATACCCAATCTTTGCAATGTGAGGAATACAAAATGGATTTCAAAATAATTCGGATTTTATTTGCAAAAACAAGCCAACTTTAGTAATTATTTATATCTGTATAAAGATATATTCATCCTAACCTCCCATCCTGCTCCCAAAGACAGCAAGCTCTTTAAGATAGCAGGCATCCTTAACTTATCTAGTTCCATAGAGTACCCAGTACAATTTTCTACACATATCAAAGAATAAGCAAAACTAGCTAACTAAGAAAAAGGGGTAAAAATTATCTTTAAAATCATATTAAATGTGAAGCCCGCACACTGTACCCCATGAGTGAATTAATGTACCCAGCTATGATTCAATAAAGAAAAAAATCATTTAAGATCCAAATGGGAATATTTAATGTCAATTTGAATTTTCTTGATGGTCTACTACTAAAACTAATGACTGATACTGAAAGGATAATATAAGAAATGATGTCACATGCTTATATGATATAACGAAGGTGTGTGACCCTTAACGCTTTACTTAAGTAAGTTTACTTAAGTAACGCTTTACTTAAGGGTTAGCTTGATTTCTCTTTCCAGGGTAGGAAAGAACTTTTAACAGCATGTGGCTAAACACCATTCAGTTTACTTATTTAATTTTTTGAAACAGTTTCTTTGTTTTTGAAACAGAATCTCACTCTGCCACCCTGGGTAGAGTGCCGCAGTATCATATCGCACAGCAACCTCAAATCCTTGGGCTCGAGCAATCCTCTTGCCTCAGGCTCCATAGTAGCTGGGACTACTGGCACACACTACATACATCACACAGCTAAGATGGGGTCTTGCTCTTGCTTATCTCTTAACACCTGCCTCCGCCTCTCAGAGTGCTAGGATTGTAGGTGTGAGCCACCACCCTGGGCCCCATTCAGTTTCTTCCATAATGTTGCTTTCCTCATTACCAGTTGCCTTTGTATTCAGCTACGCTTCTGAATTAAAAAAAGAGCTATACATGTTTTTAGTATAAGGCACTTCACAAATAGTGTTTCAAAAAGCAGTAATTCTATTAGATTTTAGTAATGGAGGTTTCACAAAACAAACTCACTCTGTAATCAGTTTAGAGAATGCTATGTCAAAAAAAGTTAAAGAGGCTGGCGCAGCAGTGGCTCACACCTGTATTTTCAGCACTGTGGGAGGCTGAGGGAGAATTGCTTCAGCTCAGGAGTTGAGATATGCCGGAGCAAGAGTGAGACCAGACTCATTTAAAAAAAAACAAAAACAAAACCGAGCCAGGTGCCACAGCGAGCGCCTGCAATCCCAGCAGCTTCCAGAGGCTGAAGCAGTGGGATGCCCACAGCCCAAGTCTGAGGTTGCAGTGAGCAATGACGACACTGTACTCTGCTCAGGGCATAGGGTGGGACTCTGTCCCAACAACAACAAAAGCTAAAGAGGGTTTTTCTTCCTCTCCCCTTCAGGACATCTCTAATTGCTTAACATGTCAACATATACGTAAATATCTTAGAGGAAGATCATATATCAGTATTCAGTGTATCTCAAACACAAAGATTATGAAAACCCTTTCACTATAAAATCAGTGTTCATGCTTACAGAAGAAGTATTGAGCCATTTATAAGTGAAAATTTTTAATTTCACTCAGGGAAAGTTTAGGATATAATGAATTGTCAGCTAAAAACTTCAGTAAATTTTGTGAACAATTTACTAATTTGTTATTTCTATGATAACTTATAAATACGACTACTGTAATAACCTGTCTTAAAAATTAAAAGTAAAATCATAAATGAATTTGTTTTTTCTTATTTATTATATCTATAACAAGCTATATTCAAGTTGAACTGGAAATATGAATATCTTATCATATTCTCCTGCCACACTTGCAAGGTTCCTGGCCTACTTGACTAAATAAAATTGATCATACAGAAATGAGTTTTAATATGAAAATATCTTTAATTATAAAAGAGAATAACACAACCACCTCTTTTAACACTACACATATACACTGTATAGATAAAGCTAATAATACTTGATAATAATTTTTGGATAAAGGCATGGAAGGATTAAATATTTCTTTTCTACCTCAGTCTTGTCTTTATTTCTAAGATTCTCAAAAAGAATAAGGTCAATCTCACCTATAAAAATTCACTACTTATGAATACCTAAAAATAACCACCTGTAACTATTTTGTATTTAAATTCAGAAAGAATAGGTTTATTTTTCAGGAGTTTTCAATTGTTAAAAAGTATATGAAGCAGGAACTTTTAAAAAATACCATGTACTATAAAGTCCAGTTTGTAATACTGTCCATTGCATATCACTAGAAGTATCAGCAAAACAAAGTTGAAAACTACTTTCCATACCTGCCTAAATTTTGCACGGGCCTCTTTCTCTTTCATTCTTCCATGGGCAACTAAGTAATCAAATACTTCACCTGAATCAGAAAGGTAAAGCAGGTAGTAAAATATACATAGATTTTTGGTTAACAATATATGCAATATCAAGTTTTTGCCTTGTTTTAAAATAAACTTTTGGCCCACAATTTTCTCCTAGTTCTACGTAAGTCAGAAACTAGCACATGAACAGAAAAGGGGGAAAAATTACGCATTGAACTGAATATCTGCAGTAGCTTATGATTTAACAAAACTTTTGAAAAAATGTGTCACAAAAATATAACCAAGAAAACTTGCTTTCTGCTTTCAAGTATTATGTAAAAATACAGTCAACTCTTTATTATTCATTCTAGTAAAGGGAAGCCACAGCCTAGACAATCAAAAAACATTTGGCTTTGAATTTGAGGCCTATATTTCAAACAAAATTACAAAGTTATATTATGCTGGATTGTTCTTTTAAATTCCACCCTTGGGTAGTCCTGATAAAATTCCATCTTATTACTTTCATCCACATTGACTTATTTCTTTCCTATCCTCTAATTATGTTTATTCTCATCTAATTCATTTCATGTATTTTGGCAACCACAAGTTACACACAAGTAAATCATCTGTGTGTGCCTCTCTATTACCCCAAATGAACCATAAACTCCGTGACCATCATTACCATAGCTGTACTTTATTTGTATTCTCATCTCTATGACAGAACACAAAGTAGACAGACAATAAATATTTTTAAAAATAATTTAAAATAACTAAAAGCTATAGAAAATTTCTATTTGATCCATTACTTTAGACATTTATAAGGTCTTTCATTTTTCTCTAGTTGATAGCATAAAAATAAATTAATCTTCAGATACAATATTAAAAACATTACTTTAGTATAAGGAAAAAATTTATTTTTTGTGTCCTTATAATTTGTACCATATAGATATACATGTATATTAAAAAATTGTAAGATAGCTTAAAAAGCTCTTATGAAGTATAGTAAAGTGGTAAAAAAACCTTAGGCTTTTGAATTCTGGTATGAATCCTGGTTTAGCCCAAAACAGATATTGAGAGACATTAGGAAGATTTTTTTTTTTGAGACAGAGTCTGACTATGTTGCCCTGGGTAGAGCACTGTGGCATCACAGCTCACAGCAACCTCAGACTCTTGGGCTTACATGATTCTCTTGCCTCAGCCTCCCAAGTAGCTAGGATTACAGGCACACGCCAGAATGCCTGGCTATATCTATATCTATATATATGTTTTTTTATTTTTTTGTACTTGTCATTGTTGTTTGGCAGGACTGGGCCAGTTCGAAATTGCCAGTCCTGGCTGGCGCCCTGGCTCCTGAGCTACAGGTGCAAGCCAGGAAGATTTCATTAAGACACAGCAGTTTCTACCCACTGCCTATTCACTTGACTACTGTGAGGATTAAATAAAATAAATAATGCATGTGCTGAGCACAGTGACTGGCATATAGTAAGCACTCAATAAATGATGTTTTTACCTAGGTATACAGATATATTACATATGCATATATGCAATATCAATCCTAGAAGTAAAATATTAAAGATCAAATACGTAATGGATGTATGTGACATGAAACTGGCAAATCCATAATGTTAGACAGCATATTATATCAGGCATATTTACGTGATTAAATGAGATGACGAGAACGGAAATGAATGGATGCTCTAGTTGACTCATCATAGAAGTAAATTCTAGGTATGTATTAATAGTTGTTAATTCTAGTTAACCTATCAAAGTAGTTAATTCTAGGCTGGGAAAGACTCACACAAGTATTCAAAACTTTGGGTCTACTCTTAAATTCTGGGATATGAGTGTTCATATCCCAGATATTTACATGATGCTGTCCTTTACTTATCATATATTGTTTGTGTATGATTTCCTTCCCCAACTAGAATGTAAGGTTCTTGAGGACAGGGACTTTGTCTTAGCCCACCCAGGTATTCTCAGCATCTAGAATACTACCTGATACCCAGTAATCATAGTAAGCATTTCATAATATTGTTTGCATGAAAGAAAGAAATAATAAACTCATCATTCCAGAGTAGCCCTGACGTCTACTCTTAATAAGCTCCTTTGGATTAACCATGGTTCAAAATAAAAAAGGAGTTCTCTGATTTTCTAATCACTGAATATCTTCACTCTGTTAGTGAACCATAATCAACTGACTCCTGAAAAACAAGCGACTGTCGGACTTAACTCTTGTTTACATTGGATTCCTAGTGTGCATGTCAGATTCAATCCTAAACTTTCTAGAAATTTCAGAGGAAAAATATTCAGTGTTTTATTTTTCAGAGTCACCTTTCCATTTATGGATTAAAAAGGCAAGAAAATGATTTGAGATTTATTGTCACAGAACCAAGGTGGTTTTGTTACAGAATCACTGACTGGCAAGACCTAAAGGACAGCGATCACTAGGAATTAGAACTGAATAAAGGAGCAGCTGGTTTGTTCTGAATTCTAGTACCCATCTCTGTATACTACTGCACCTCCCAATCATGCTACTGAAGGAGAGCAGTGATGACTCTAAGTGCTCTACATTCCTCTAGCCATTGCTCCCCTTCATTAGCACTAATAGAGAGTTGACTGTACTTAGCATTAACCATTAAATCAGCACATGTATCAAGAGGGTGGACCTTTATAAAAACAGAATGGTGTCCACAGGTTTTTAGCAGTCTATAATTCCTAATATCAAAGTGGGTCTAGCCCTTTCCCTAAACTTTATATAACTGAAAGGAAAATAGAGTCTAACTGAAATAAAAATAGTATCTCAATGCTGACAGATTGTTACAGTGATCTAACTAAAGACAGAAAAATAGAAAAATAGTTAATTACGTTGTATATGTAGGTTCATAAGTTTGATTACAGACATACATTTTATGTAGATTTATATAGCTTTTTAAATATAATTTTTAAAATCCTATAATAATAAACATTAATGACACAGATTTTCAGGTTAAGAAAAATTACATCAAAGTATTTTCAGGGTAACAAAAGTTTGGCACAAAAAGAACTACTAAAATACTCAATCTACATAAACAACTGACAAAGCAATTAAATATATTTGACATTTAGATTAAGAATTTTTAGAAATTTAAGACAGTATAAAATTATACAGTTTAGTTGCTACCGCCTATGATAAATCCTCTTTATTCTGTTTCACAAAAAATCTGAATCACCATAAAAACTTTAAAAATTAAAAGGGCTCAATAATAAGTTCAACATTAAGTTTTTCTATTGATTGGCAATAAGTTAATTGATCAAATAATTTTAGTTGCCCCTCCTTTAATTGCTTAAATTTTCTAAGTCCTTAAAACTTTCTTTTGAGTATTCTATTTTTTACTTATTAAATAATTTAACTCCATAAATTTTAAACCCATTTCTGAGAAAGTTACTCTTATGCCTAAGAAACAGTGATTCTGAGTTAATGTATTTCTCATTTTAAGAGAAAATTCAGGAGATGAAAGTGATTTTCGATTATGTATCAGTGATCAAAAATCATTCCTATTTGAGATCATGATAGCCAAAATATACACTGTATTTTACTACAAATGCATCTTGCTATCTCTCTGTCAACTCAGTCCTAACTTACAAAGTATATGGGTCAACACTTATTTTAATTGAAACATTATGGACTATCTTGAAAAGGCATATATACTGAGAATCTGTCATTTATGAACAATGAAATAACTGACCTAGAAAATGTTTTTACTATAGATTTTATTAAATGCATTATGCTTTTGAGATTCCTTGCTTACAGCAAAGAGCTTCTGATGATGATATCATGATACATTATTATCCTGTTATAAAATTTAAAAAAGAGATTCAAAATAGTCATAAATGACAATACAAATTTAGTGTTTAAAAAAATGTCCCCAAGTAATTTTTAACTAGTCAAAGATTCTGTTTGTAATGTAGGATCAGAAAGTCATAAAAGTAAACACTGAATTTAAAGGAATTTTAATAACACTGTGGATTCATTAACAACACTGAAGACATAAACGTCATCATGAACCTTCAGGTGTTAATAATTCTGTACATTTCATCAAAGAGAACTATAATCCCCCTCATTCTTACCCCCGCTCGCGTATTCCATGACTAAATAGAGGGTCTTCTCTGTTTCAATAACTTCAAACAATTTTACTAGAAAAAGAAATTAGAGATATACTCTATAATTGTTAGCATAAATTGAATGTTTTAAGAAAATCTAAGGTAACACTAAATCAGTAGAAAATATGAGTATTTACTAAACATTATTGATTTTAATTTTAAGTTTAAAAAGTCTCACAAGGGTTATTGCTCCTATGGAAGAAAACTACTTACCACAAAGTGATTTGAAACCAACTTCTTGACTTAAATTTCTGAGATTAAAAAATTATTACTTTTTCTAATTAGAATAAGACAATAAAAAGAGAAATCTTAAAATCAGAGAAATATAATTTTAACTAAAACTTAAGAAGAGACTATGTTATAATGAGCTATCATAAAATGTTAAATAATATTTGACATAGAAACAAAAAATCTTATATTTGATATTATAAAAATTTCTAGTTAGAAAAACTACTAAATTATCAAATTTACATACTTGAAATGATTTACCACAAATAATCACATTAATAGCTACCCTACATACAAGATTTTTAAGCATGCAAAAAATTAAATGTTTAAAAATAGAGATTTTAAAAATAACTTTTTTATATCTTACAACCAGATGATTTCGTATAATAATATATCTGATGAATAAGTACATTTATAAAGATAGCAGGAAAATCAGAACTTACTAAAAAAATTTACTAAAATTATAATCAACTTTTTATTTTCTTTAAAATGCATAGTAGAAAACAGCAATTTGTAGCCGTCAGTTAACTTTCTTTATAATCTATTTTTACCCAAAGTATCATTTTCCTTGGTTGTTATTCACATTGTCACTTTTCTTCTGTATATATATAATATACAGAATATATACGTATTAACCTTTTATTTATATATATAAAGTAACATATATATGTAAGTATATATATATTACTATATATCTATATATACATATATATATATACAGTTACCTTAACCTTATATTTATATATATAAAGTAACCTTAAGATTTTATCTTTTCAAATTCTCTGAAATTAAGGAAAATACTTCATAACTCATTATATATATAAATGTCATACCTATGTTAGGATGATTCAATATCTTCATTATTCGTACTTCTCGAAATAACTGTTAAAGAAAACAGGTAGATATAGTTTTATTAAAAAAAAATCAAGCCAAGAGCCAATTAAAATATCTATTTTAAGAAATTCATCTGTTTATAAGACACTACAAGATTCTGATAATGAACTGAAACAAAAAATGAGTTAGCTTCTCAGTTTCAACTCAGCACAAATAAGCTACATAACCTAGAGACATCAACCTTCTTTTTTGTTGTTTGTTTTTTTCTTTGCAGTTTTTGGCTGGAGCTGGGTTTGAACCTGCCACCTCCAGCATATGAGGCTGGCGCCCTACTCCTTTGAGCTACTTGGCTTAGCAATTTTAACTACATGAACTCAAATGGTTCTGTGTATATGTATGTGCACGTGTGTGTGTGCATGGTGTGACTATGCTATAAATAATAAAAATGATATTATTCAACTCCTCCTTATGACAGGAACAAAAGAAAAATACTGTGGAAATGAAACTAAATGATTCTCCACATGACTTTTATCCAGAAACAACCTTCCTTGGGTGGTCTGACTCTTTGAAGTCATCTCTGTTAGTTCATTAGATATTTTTATGAAAGATTCAGCAGTGTCTTTAGGTAGATTCGTATATTTTACCACACTTAAAAAAAAGAAATATAATGTGAAAATCTATCAATAATTTCTCCCTAAAGGATAAACTTAAGGTTTACCTGCTACAAGAAAGCTCATCCTAGCTATCCTCAATAACTCCAATGCAAAATCCAAGATTACTAAGTCTGGTGTCCATATGTACATTCTTATAAATAAATTTTTATTAAGTCCAGGATACTTATAACTTTAATAATTAAAAATTACCTATCAGTAAATAGAATATCAAGGGAAGTTCATTCATATTCAAGACAGGTACTTTCTATAGTTGTGAAATACAGTCTCATTTTGATTTGGGAGAAAAAGCATGGAGCTTAACCTCTCAGTGGTCTTTAATACACTTGGGATCATCTCTTGCCCTGGCTCTGACAGCACATCTTCCTGACTGTATCATACTCCTGCCTCACTGGCTATTTACTCAATCTTCCACCAAATCATTTCCCCCTCTACTCAGTCTCTAAATATAGAGCTTCCCACCAGGGTTCAGCTCTTAGCCCCCTTGTCTTCTCATTCTGTATGGTTCTCCTGGATGATTTATCATCGTTTCAAATATCATCAATTTACTGCTAAATTTATTTATTTATTTTTTATTTTTTTTTTTTAAATACATGTATTTTATTATTCTTCATTACATTATTTCCCCCCCTCACCCGTCCATGATAAGACAGAATTGATTTACAGAAAAGAATACAGAAAACACCAAAGCTCCTGGTAGTGGGAGAGATTTCAATTTACTGCTAAATTTAAATTTCTCCTCCCTACTTTTGCATACAAGTACCTACTCAATATTTTCCATTGGCCGTCTCACAAGAATTCAAATCTAGTACTTGATTTCTCATACCAAATGTCATACTTTCCGGGTTTTCCTTAGCTCTGTATATCTATTTAATACCTACTGAAAGAAACTATGGATCATCCTTAACAACTTCTCCCAAAATTCTGACGCTCTCTTCTATCCTCTCATCCTCCAGTCCATTAACAACACAGCACTCCACTGCTTAAAATCCATTGGTGAGTTCCCAATGCCATTAAAACAAAACCCATAATTTTGAACAATGAAAACCACCTCTCCAGCCTTATCTCATGATACTCTTTGCTCCTAAGTGGACTGCACTCAAACTACCCAACATTCGTAGGATGAACGGAGTGAACAATAACATACAGTTTCAAATAACTGGAAGGATACTGAATGTTCTCAACACAAAAAAATGACAAAAGTTTGACATGATGAACATGCTAATTATCCTGATCTGACTACTATATATTATATATATCGAAATATCATTAAGTACAATTTTCCTTTGTCAATTAAAACATTTTAAATAATTCATGTGCTGGCCAGGTGCAGTGGTTCATATCTGTAATCCTAGCATTCTGGGAGGCAGAGACAGGACAATTGCTTGAGCTTGAGCTAAGAGAGAGACCCTGTCTCTCCAAAAATCAGAAAAATTAGCCAGGTGGAGTGGCACTGCCTAAAGTGCCAGCTACTCAAGAGGCTGAGGTAGGATTGCTTGAACCCAGGAGTCTGAGGTTGCAGTGAGCTAGGCTGACACCATGGCACTCTAGCATTGGACAAAAGAGTGAAACACTGTTTCAATAAAAGAAAAAAAATCCACATGCAAATTTCTGTGTAGACTAAGTTTTCAACACCTTTGGGTAAATGTCATGAAGTGTACTGCTGGATCATCTAGTAAGAGTACATTTAGTTTTATAAGAAACCACCAAATTGTTCCAAAGTGGTGGTACCATTTTGCATTCCCACTAGCAATGAATGAGAGTTCCTGCTGCTCCACATCCTCATCAGCATTTTGTGCTGTCAATGTTTTGGATTTTCTCCATTCTAATAGGTATGCAATAATATTTCATTATTGTTTCAATTTTAATTTCTCTGATGACATATGATGTGGAACATCTTTTCATAGGCTTATTTGCCATCTGTATATTTTTATTTGATGAGGCAGCCCAGGAACTCCTTTGCCCATGTTTTAATTGGGTTATTCTTTTTCAAGTCTTTTTAAGCCAATTTTTGAGCAGCCTGTTCCAATCCTTAACAATACCAGATGCCTGTGGACAGCAGTAGGCACAAAATGTTCATCATCTAATATCTCACTGATTATAATTTGTCATGGGCAATCCTGGAGGTTCTGGGTAGAGGGGGCCAAAAGTCACACACCCTCTCTTGTCCCTCAAGGGTCCCCAGGAAGTGAGGACTCTCAGGTCGGGAGCGGGGAATGTGCCTGGAATCTGGGGGAATATCCAGAGTGAGGGCTGGGGGACCTCTTACTCTAACAGAGACGGCATCATCCCTCCTTGAGCCTACCCACAATCAACAGCAGGAGCAGAGCTCCATGGGGTTTTCTTTAATCTGGGTAGGTAATTCTCTTGGAATTCATTCAGGGTTTTTAATCTTGGCTTCTGAATCCACCTGGGCCTCCCCTCTCTGCTTATCTGATGTAACCCTCAGATTGAGGTTCTCACCTCCAAGAGTACCTCATTAGGTGACCACAGCCCAGGGACTCCCAGGCCAACAGCAAGTGCAGAACTCTGGGATAGATTTTCAGAAGATCTAGACTTCTGGTTTCAACTTCTTTTTTGTTACTATGGCACATGAGCAGATATAACATGAGCAGACAATTCACAGATGGCTATAAAATGAAAACACAAATTTGATGATCCTAGGTTTTAATGTAAGCAAAGAATTTTTTTTCCAGAAAAACAAGTATAATGACAACCTCTCATTTTGTCATGACTTTCATAAAAATCATTTATTGACTGAAGAATAAAATTAGTCATTTAAACACTTAAAAGTAATTTATGGGCGGCGCCTGTGGCTCAGCAAGTAGGGCGCCGGCCCCATATACAGAGGGTGGTGGGTTCAAACGGGGCCCTGGCCGAACTGCATCAAAAATCAGCTGGTCGTTGTGGCGGGCGCCTGTAATCCCAGCTACCTGGGAGGCTGAGGCAAGAGAATTGCTCAAGCCTAAGAGGTGGAGGTTGCTGTGAGCTGTGACGCCACCGCACTCTACGGAGGGTGAGAAGAGTGAGACTCTGTCTCTACAAAAAAAAAAAAAAAAAGGAAATAAAAGTAATTTATGAGGAAAAATACTTGGAACTAAGGTAATATAAAAAAAATTGGACATTAGTTTTTTTTTAAATATTTACTTTTCCCCAACCTGTAAGAACATATTATAAAGAATATTTCGTGACATTACATAGATTTTAAATTTTAACTTATTAATATGAATAGCATAATTATTATTATAAGCTTCATTTGTATTTATTTGTATCATCACTATTATCTATTTCTTTTTTTTTTTTATTTTTTTTATTTTTTATTGAATCATAGCTGTGTACAATAATTCAATCATGGGGGACAGTGTACGGGCTTCAGATACAATCAGAGATATTTTCATCAACCTGATTGCGATAACATTCAAGAGACTTTCTCATTACTTTATGAGAACAATTTTGATCCGTATTTAGAAGTTTTCTCCTAACTCTTCAAATATGCACCACAGGTGTGATCCCGCCCTCTATCCTCACTCCCCCCACCCTCCCTCTCCCTCTCCTTCCCTCCCTCTCCCCTTTCCCCATCTTCTTGTGCAATAAGTGGGTTGTAGCCTACACTTGAAAGATTTATATCTTTCAAGTGTTTCAGGTTTTATGTTAACGCTTTTCATCCATGTTTCCCCCATTATATATTCCTGGACCCTAGTCATGTTCATATAATAATGCATATGTGCATAGGATTATTTCTTGGCCTTCTATTCTGTTCCATTGGTGTGTATGTGACTGTTTTTTATGCCAGTATCATACTGTTTTAATTACTGTTGCTTTCAAACATGTATTGAAATTAGGGAGTGTGATACTTCTATCTTTATTCTTCTTTCTCAAAATTACTTTGACTATTTGGGATCTTTTGTGGTTCCAAATGAATTTTAGGATTGTTTTCTATATTTCTGTTTAAAAAAATGCCATTGAGATTTTGACAGAGATTGCATTGATCTAAACATAGATTTGGGTAGTATGGGTATTATGGACATTTTAACAATATTAATTCTTCCAATCTGTGAAGATTTTAACTCTATCTTCTAAAATTTAATTCACCCATATTTGTACTGAAAGTGTGCAAGTCTTTTACCTCCTTGATTAAGTTCACTTCTAGGTATTTTATTCTTTTTGATACTATTATAAGTGGAATTATTTTTAATTTCCTTTTGGGGCTCAGCCCTCATAGCTCAGTGCTTAGGGTGCCAGCCACACACACAGAGGCAGGCGGGTTTGAACTCAGCCCAGGCCTGCTAAACAACAATGACAACTGTTAGAAAAAATAGCCAGGAGTTGGGGCAGGCGCCTGTGATCCCAGCTACTTGGGAGGCTGAGGCAAGAGAATCACTTAAGCCCCAGAGTTTGAGGTTGCTGTGAGCTGCAATGCCACAGCTCTCTACCAAGGGCAACATAGTGAGACACTGTCTCAAAAAAAAAGAAAAATTTCTTTTTGGATAGGGTATTGTTAGTGTATGGAAATACAACTGATTTTGAATGTTGGTTTTAGGCTACAACTTTGCCAAATTTGCTTATTAATTCTTAATAAGTTTTTTTCAAGGATAGCCTCAAGGTTGTCTACTTGTAAGATAATGTCATCTGCAAACTGAGATGGTTTTACTTCTTCCTCTATGATTTGGATGTTTATTTCTTTTGTGTAATTGCTCTGACTAGGCCTTCTAGTACTGTGTTGAATAGGAGAGGTAACATTCTGTCCTTGCCTTGTTCTTGCTCTTAGGAGAAATAATTTCAGCTTTTCATCATTAAGTATGATGTTGGCAGTAGGCTTTTCATAAATGGTATTATGTTGAGGTTCATTCTTTCTATACATTTTTTATAGTTATCATGAATGTTTGTTGAATTTTGTTTGAATGATTTTTCTGTATCTATTGAGATGATCATGTGATGTAATTTTTTTTTTTTTTTTTGAGACAGAGTCTCACTTTGTCACCCTCAGTAGAGTGCAGTGGTATCATAGCTCACAGCAACCTCAAGCTCTTGGGCTCAAGCAATTCTCTTGCCTTAGCCTCTGGAGTAGCTGGGACTACAGGCACCTGCCACAACGCCTAGCTATTTTTAGAGACAGGGTCTTGCTCTGGCTCATACTGGTCTCGACTTGTGAGCTAGGGCAATCCACCCTTGGCCTCCCAGAGTGCGGGGATTACAAGCAAGAACCACTGTGCCTGGCCATGTGATGTAATTTTTATCCTTAATTCTATTAATATGCTGTGTTATTATATTGATCGGCTTGCATGTATTAAATCATCCTTATATCCCAGAATAAATCCTACTTAGTCATGGTCCATGATTCTTTCAATATGCTGGTATATTTTGTTTGCTAGTATTTTATTATGAATTTTTGCATCTCTGTTCATCAGGGTTGTCGATCGTTAGTTTTCTTTCCTTGTGGTATCTTTGTCTGGCTTTGGTATTAGGATGGTGCTAGCTTAATAGAATGAGTTTGAAAGCGTTCTATCTTCTATTTTTCGGAGGAGTTTAAGAAGTATTTGTGTTAATTCTTCTTTAAATGTTGGGTAGAATTCACCACTGAAGTCATCTGGTTCTGAGAATTTATTTGTTGAAAGTTTGGATTTTTTAATTCATTCTTTGATATCTTTAAGTGTTATTGCTCTGATCAGGCTTTCAATTTCAGTCTTGGTAGGTTATATGTTTTTAGGAATTTCTCTTTTTCTTTAGGTTGTCCAACTTTTTGGTATATAATTGTTAATAATTGCTTCTTATTATCCTTATTTAGGTGGAAATTAATTGCAAGTCTCCTTTTCACTTGTAATTTTATTTAAGTCTTCTCCTTTTCTACAAAAAACCAATTTAGTTTCATTTTTAAAATTGATTTTCTATTCTCCATTTTGTGTATTTCTTTCCTAACCTTATTTTTTATTTCTGATAAGTGTTGGTTTATTTCTTGCTTTTCTAGTTCCTTGAGGAATAAAGTTAGGTGGTTTGTTTGACACCTTTCTTCTTTTTGCAATGTAGGTATTTATTGCTATAAACGTCTTCCTTAGTACAGCTTTTCCTGTATCCCACAATTTTGATATATTGTATTTTTATTTTCATTTGTCATTATTTATTTTCTAATATCCTTTTTTATTCCTTCTTTGACTGAATAGTTGTTTAAAAATGTGGTGTTTCATTCTTCTTAGTAAAGTATCTCAAGAACAGAAAAAAGAGCATCCAATGTACTCAATACTAATATGAAATCAGTATGTAAATAACTACATGCCCACACATAAGAAGACACACAAGTATAGTCTAGCATGGGTGAGGGAGAGGAGAGAGAGGCAAAGGGGACGAGGGAGGGGGATAGAGAAGGAAGAGGGGAGGGAAATTGGCGGGATCTCACCTAGTGTGCACAATGTGATGGTATTCCACATGCCCCCTGGGTGAAGGGCTCCACTAAACTTTAACTCTACCTTAGAAATGAAATCAATGTAACCTAAACATTTGTACCCTCATATTAATGTGAAATTTTAAAAAAAGAAACAAAGTGTGTTGTTTAATACTATGTATTTGAAATTTTTTTTCTTTCTTGTTATTGATTTCTAGTTTCCTTCTACTGTGATTAATCAGAAAAGATACTTGGAATATTTTCAGTCTTCTTAAATTTGTTAAGATTCATTTTTGTGGCCTACCATGTGATTTATCCTAAAGAATGTTCACGTGCACTTGAGAAGAATGAGTATTCTGTTATTGTTGGGTAGAAAGTTCTGTTTGTGTCTGTTAGATCTAGTTGGTCAATAATGTTCAGTTCTGTTGTATATTTTCTGTCTTTATGGTATATCCATCATGGAGAGTGGAGTATTAAAGTCTCCTATTTTTATGTTGCTGTTTCTTCAGATCTGTCAACAATTTGATTTATATGTTTAGGTGATTTGATGTTAGACACATAACAGTTAAATCTTCCTGTTGAATTGACCCTTTTATTATTATATAATAATCATCTTTGTCTCTTGTGATGGTTTTTAACTTAAAGTCTTTTTTAAATATAATTATAGCTACCCCCTTTTTTGGTTACCATTTGCATAAAATATATTTCTCCACTCCTTTTTCAACCTATGTGTGCTTTTTCAATCAAACTTATGTCTCTTATAGACAGCACATACTTAGGTCTTGTGTTTTCTTCATTCACTCTACGTCTTTTGATTGGGGGATTTGGACCATTAATATTTAAAACAATTATTAATAGGTAAGGACTTCCTATTGCTACTTCGTTAATTGTTTTCTGTCTGTTATAGTTCTCTTCCTCTCTTGCTGTCTTTCTTCATGATTTGATTTTTTCTATTTATTGTTATATACTTTGATTGTTTTCTCTTTATTTTAGGTAGCTACTATATATTTGTTGTGGTTGCTATGAGGCTCACATTAAACGTTTTATTTTAATTTGTTTTGTTTGAGACAGAGTCTCACTATATCACCCTGGATAGAGTGCTGTGGCATCACAGCTCATAGCAACCTCAAACTCTTGGTCTTAAGCAATTCTCTTGCCTCAGCCTCCCAATTAGCTGGGCCTACAGGTGCCTGCCACAATGCCCAGCTGTTTTTTGGTTGTAGTTGTCATTGTTGTTTGGCAGGCCTGGGCTGGATTCAAATCTACCAGCTCTGGTGTATGTGGCTGGCACCCTAGCCACTAAGCTACAGGCACCAAGCCTAAACATTTTATAGTTATGGCTGATTTTAGCTGATAAAAAATTTAATTTGCATACAGAAATTCTATGCTTTATTCCCCGCCCCCATTCAGTTTGTATAATTGATGTTAGATTTTGCTTTTTTCTATCTTGTGTTTCTATTTACTAATTTTGTGGTTATATTTATTCTTTTTTTTTTTTGAGACAGAGCCTCAAGCTGTCACCCTGGACAGAGTACCGTGGCATCACAGCTCACAGCAACCTCCAACTCCTGGGCTCAAGTGAGTCTCCTGCTTCTGCCTCCCAAGTAACTGGGACTACAAGTGCCTGCCACAATGCCCGGCCATTTTTTGGTTGCAGCCACAATTGTCGTTTGGCAGGTCTGGGCTGGATTCGAACCCGCCTACTCAGGTGTACGTGGCTGGTGCCTTAGCCCATTGAGCCACAGGCGCCAAGCCGATATATTTATTCTTATTACTTTGTCTTTTCATTTATATACTTGTGTTAAAAGTGAATTACATACCTTCTTTATAATATTAAAATCAGCTATGTTTGTCCTTATATTTATCTTGAACACTGAGATTTACACTTTCATGCTTTTATGTTGCTGTTTATCACCTTTTCATTTCAACCTAAGGAATTCCCTTTAGCACTTTTTGTAAGGTAGGTCTAGTGGTGACAAACTTCTTCAATTTTTGTTTTTCTGGGAAACTGTGTATTGCTTCTTCATTCTTAAAGAGTAGTTTTTCTGGGTAAAATATTCTTGGTTGACAGGGTTCTTGATGTTAGATTTTGCTTTTTTCTATCTTGTGTTTCTATTTACTAATTTTGTGGTTATATTTATTCTTTTTTTTTTTTGAGACAGAGCCTCAAGCTGTCACCCTGGACAGAGTTCCATGGCATCACAGCTCACAGCAACCTCCAACTCCTGGGCTCAAGTGAGTCTCCTGCTTCTGCCTCCCAAGTAGCAGTTTTGTCTTTCAGCACAATGACCATATCATCCTAATCTTTCCTGACCTGCAAAGTTTCTGCGAAAAATCTGCTGAAAGTCTTATAGAGGCTCCCTTGCATGTAACATGTCATTTTTTACTTGCTGCTTTCAAAATGATCTTTGTCTTTATCTTTTGACAACTTAATTATAAACTGTCTTGTAATATGCCTCTTTGGATTCACTATTTGGAGATCTTTGAGTTTCAGAAATGTAGATGTTCTCTCCATGGATTCATGATGTTTTCAGCCATTACTTCTTTTCTTTTCTTTTTTTTTTTTTTGAGATAGAATCTCAGTATGTCGCCCTCGGTAGATTGCTGTGGCATCACAGCTCATAGCAACCTCCATCTCTTGGGCTCAAGGGATTCTCTTGTTTTAGCCTCCCAAGCAGCTGGGACTACAGGTGTCCGCCACAACGTCTGGATATTTTTTGGTTGCAGTTGTCATTGTTGTTTAGCAGGCCTGGGCTGTGTTCAAACTCGCCAGCCTCCGTGTATGTGGTTGGCACCATAACCACTGTGCTACAGGTGCTGAGCCAATTATTTCTTTAAATAAACTTTCTACCCCTTTTCCCCCTCTTTTCCTTCAAAAATTTCCAAGATGGTGTCCCTCAAGTTCCATAGGCTTTCTTTACTCTTTGTTATTTTTATTCCTCTAACCAGATGATTTCAAATGATGTCTTTGAGTTCACCGATTCTTTCTTCTTGATTGAGTCTGCTGTTTATTCATTTCAGTCATTGTATTCTTCAGCTCTAGGATTTCTGTTTGACTTTTTAATGGTTTCTAATTTTTAATTGAACTTCTAATTTTTGTTCATGTATTTTTTCCTGATTTTTTTTGTTGTTCATATGTGTTTCCTTGTAGCACATTGAACTTCAAGGCAATTATTTTGAATTCTTTATTCTGAATTCCTTGCCAAGTAGTTCATGGATCTCCATTTCTTTAGGGTCAGCTACTGATAGATAGTTTATTAATTTCTTTGGTGATGTCATGTGTACCTGATTCTTTGTGATCCTTATACCCTTGCATTGGTATGTGTGCATTTGAAGAAGTAGTTACCTCTTCCAATCTTCACAGACTTGTTTTGGTAAATAAAGATGTTCACTAGTTAGCCGAGTAAGAGATTCAGGACCAGTTGGCTGGCGATGTCTCCAGGCAAGCCTACTGTTGAGTTCCACAGGTGTGGCCACTGAGTCTGTGGGTGGATGAAACTGGATCTGGATCCGTGAGAAAATGGAGCTGGAGCTTTGTCTGTGGGCATTTGGGGCTTCATCCAGGTGTACAAGCAGTCAGGTCTAGAGTTGAGTCATAGGTGACCAGGACTGAAGCTAGATCTGCCAGTGGTGTGGCAGAGCTTTTGCCAGATGTGGCTTCCTCTAGGTCCACAGTTGCTTGGGGCTGCCCTCAGGGTCCACAATCAAGGTTAGGGTCAGCAGGTCTGTTACCAGGAGCATACATGAGTGTGGTTCCTGCTGAATCTCTGGGCAGATGATAATTCCCCTAGAAATTCAACTGAGCAGGATGGATCTGAGTCACAGGGCTGCATCCACATCCACTCAGGTCTTGTCTTTAGTCAGTGGGCCTGTTACTAAGGTTTCAGGCAGGCCTGGTTTCTGCTAGGATCATAGAAGGGTGTGGCTGGTGGCATCACAAACAAATGAGGCTGGAGCTGAGTCCACAGGGGTGGGGTTGATACTGTACTTTCTGCCAGGACCATGATTGGTAGGCCTCCCTTTTGAAAGCAACTTTTCTTGCTTGTAAGCTGAATTCACTGAGGTGTGGCAACCTCCTACCTGGCCCCCAAAGCTCCTCAAAAGGCACCTTTATCTGTGGATAGTTGCCAAGACAGTGTTCATGTGGGTGAACAAATGCTGGGGACCTCCTATTCCATCATATTGCTGGAATTGGGATACGGTTAAAATTTTATACAAGGTGGCCATAAATTTTGTGTTTTATGTTTAAAGTCATGAACTTTATGGCCACCCTGTATAAAATGGCTAAGCTCTCCTTGAGAAGGTGACTTTTGAGTGGAGACCTGAGGAAGTGGGAGACTAAGCTGTGTTACACAGCACAGTACAGCCAAGCTTGTAGTATTCCTTGCATAGGTGAGGATTAATATAGGGGAAAGAATGGTAGATGAATCCAGAGAAAAGGGGTAGTGTACAGATCATATGGGCCTTGTTAGTTTTACCAGGGACTTTGGATTTTACTGCAATATGGCTTTACTGAGACAGAAAGTCATCTGTTTTCAAGGCCTTCACTTTCCTATTTTCAGTTAAATTATTTATGTTTGGTCAGAATCACTGTGGTTGGTATGAAAATGAGCCTGCTGATGGGCTAGGCAGACACAGAGGCATCAAGAAGGCCATTACCATAATACTGTTAAGAAGGATGGGTCTTGACTAAGAATGGTTGTTACAAAGAAGGGAAGAAATGCTCACTTCCAATGGACTAGGTATGGGTACAAGGATGATAACAAGATTTTTAGTTTGAGAAGCTATCATGTGCCAGTCTTATCTATATACAAGTATCTTCAATGTCTTTACAGAAGACCAAGGCACAGTCAGGGAGATTTACTGTGGAAATTTGATGATCTGAGAAGCATAATCCTAGCCTGAGCTTTCAGCCCCAAATGCCTCCATGGTATGCAGGAAGGCCTCTGGGTATTTATTAATCAAGAATTGTGCAAAGGAGAGCATTGCCTGTGGATCTACTGGACTGATATGGTCTGAGACTATCTGCATGTGCAAACTTGGATAATTATGATATATTGGAATTCATGCTGGACTTAGAGCCAAGAACTCCTAGGATCTGATCCTGAATCATCCATTAGCCAGCTTCATGCCTTCTTTAGACTAATTCACTTACTATGATCTCTTACTCTCATTTTTCTCATCCATATAACAGAGGCAACAATACTACTTTGTCTGCCTCTTTGAAATGCTATGAAACATAAAGGAGAAAATGTATGTTAATGTGCTTTATAAGGTAAATACATTATAATGCACTAAATAATTTGCTGTTTAAATCTATTTGCTCCACCAGATCTACTCTCTACTCTGCTTCATCCTGCTTGTGCCTTGGAAAATTAACCTGTATGGACAATTTCAACAGGCTCCCTTGTCCTCTGATTGGATTCATCAGATGAGGTGTCCTGGCAGGAGATAGGAAAGCAAGAGAGTGAGCTTGGGCTATCTATTTCCTGAAACCCTACAAGCTACAGCACTGTGAACTGGTTATATCCCTTGACTGATGATGACATCTATTGCCAATTCAGCTATTGTCCCATTCAAGGCAGCTCTTTCTCTCCTGGTTCTAGTAGTTGCTCCTTTTCCTCAATTCTTCATGCCAAGCAATAATAGCCTCCCACGCTTACTGGTCTTGTGGTTTTGCACTGTTCTTGTTTTCCTTCTGCCTCACCAATTCCTTTGGTTAGTAGCCCCTCTTATTTGGTTCTCATCTGTTGCCCAACTTGACTCTTCCATTTGTTTTCCTGCCAAGCACTTAATACAATAGTCATGCTATGGGCTTCACTTCCTGTGAACCTTTAGGACATTCACTTACTTTTATTGGACGTTTTGTGAAAAGAATAAACCCCTCACAATTGGCAATTTCCTTGATAGCTAGCCTAGCAAAATACTTTTCAATACATAGTATTTATAACAGATTCATTTTTATTTTATTTTATTTTATTTTATTTTATTTTAGAGACAGTCTCACTTTGTTGCCCTCAGTAGAGTGCCATAGCATCACAGTTCACAGCAACCTCTTGGGCTTAGCCAATTCTCTTGCCTCAGCCTCCCAAGCAGCTGGGACCACAGGCGCCAACCACAACACCTGGCTATTTTTTTGTTGCAGTTTGGCCGGGCCAGGTTCGAACCCACCACCCTCGGTATATGGGGCCGGCGCCCTACTCACTGAGCCACAGGCACTGCCCTATAATGGATTTCTTAAAACTTCCCTCATAGAATGCTCTGAAGTTCACAGTTTGGGGAAACTACATGTAAGGAGGAAGTGTAAAAGGAATGGATACTGACAACTCCTCACCTACTCTACTTCAGAATTTTGACTGGTTTGGGGGAAGCTACAAATTTTGTGCCTTAAAAAATCAACCAACTCTTCAATGTGTGAAGGTTTATTTGGCTAATTATATCTCTAACTAAGCCAATATAGATGATCTATTTTGGTCAGTCTTGGCTTAATCTGCAAGATACTAACCCATTTCTGTAAGACACAGCCTACCTTGCAGATTTCCTCCTGGGCTTTGGGAATCCAGGGGTTCACATTCCCATAAGGCAGCAATTCCTTCAGGCCATCGATGATCTGGGATTTGAGTGGTAAGGGTGGACCAAGCTGCTCATTCAGGTAGAGCTCACAGATTCTGTTACCCAGCATGTGACGAAATACAGCATTCCCATTCTTTCTGTTGTTCATCAGGACACCAAGGAAATGGTGCAGGTCCTGCCAAAGGTCCAGAAGTTGGGTCTCCACCTTCAAATTCTGTTTTTTCAGGTGGCTCCGGAAAGGACTCCCTGCATAAGCATCAGCACACAAGGCCCAGTGGGTATACCTGATGGAGAGGCTTTGCTTGCTGGCCTTCTTCATAGTTATCTGGGAGGAGTAATGTGTGATGGGAGTGGCAATCCTCAGGTGAGTAGTGAACCTCGTCTCAAAGAGGCCCTCCATATGGAGGTGACTCTTGGCTTTCTTCTTCATACTCAACTTCCTGACAGAGTGACTATGCTTTTCCGGGGAATCGATTATTTTCTTCTTTGAAGAATCCACTTTCAGGGGAGGCATTTGTTTAACCACCTTTTCTTGAGGACCCATCTCCTTTGGGGTCATAATGTTGGTGTCTGGCTCAGAGTCCATTTCTAGAAACCAAGAGCCAGGATCTATCAACTGCCACATCTTCCTCTTGGTTTTCCTGCTCGAGTACTCCTTCTGCAAGTGGTCGTTCTTCTTGATGGTCATGTTCAGAGGGAGTCCACCTGTGTGGGAGCAGCAAATACTGCACAAGCGAGTCTCATATTCCTGCATCAGACCTTGGCATGCTTCTTCCTTGGCCATGGCCATTTTGGCATGGGTGTAAAAGTTGGGAAGCCAATAACTCTGGAGTTTGAACAGAGCCACCTTCTGCATGTGGCTTAGTATCTCTCTCCTGGAGGTGGTCTGGTTAGGATGCCAGATGGAGAGGTTCAAGAGGGACTCTGGAAAAAATACAGAGATAAAAGGTGAAAATGATGTGATAGTGACAGGGAGGATGATGTTAGAGAGGTTTTTAAACTTTTCCAAGTTTCTTTGTGTATGGCATTTCATTAGTTCCTCATGCAATCCTAGAGTGTGGACAGGTGAAACACACAGTGGACATATTTTAAGGGTTTGCTCAGTACGCAGCTACCCCTTGCCCTTACTACCTTCCTCCTTCCCCATAGAAATAAGCCATTCTATGTGATTCTCTGAGTTACTTTTTAGACTATTGAATGTTATTGTGATGAAAAGCAAAAAGCACAAGAAAAGATGATTTAAAACAAGAGCTATCCATCTGAATAGGATTCCTCATGGTCAGACAAGACTGGAGGAAGGTATTTGGACTGAATAATTTGAAGGAGTCCTTGCTACCCCTTATTTTAACGTCATCAATTCTCAATTACCTATATGAGGAGAGGGGTGTATAACTAATTCCAAAGACTGGATCTTCCAGAACACGTTTGTATTTGGGTTAGAAATGCCTCCTCATTTAATGAACAAACAAATAAGAATAAATCTTATTCTCTACAGAAGGGATTAGGAAACTTTATGTGAAGGGCCAGATGGTAAATATTTTGGGCTTGTAAATCATATACAACTTATGTTGTATCATCTTCTTCCTCTATTTTTGTTTAGTCATTTAAAAATGTAAAAGCATTTTTAGCCCATAGGCCACATGTAATGCATATGGCCTGCAGACTATCTTAGAGAAGCCCAACTTAAAAAATAAAATGACAGAGCTATGCAAGTTAAGATGATCAAGAGCTATACGATTACCCTGTCTCAATTCCTTTTCCCTCCTTGCACCCAGCTTTCACTGGCAGGTAATATCTCAGGAAGGGGCAAGTCCCAGCCTAAGGACAACTGATCTATTCCAACCCCTCCCTGGTTAAGGGTTGAGGTTCCCATTGGTATCCCTGATACATAGAAGATGGGGAGAGTGGAAGTTATTAAATGCTGGATTGATTATTTTGTTATCTCCCCCAAGGATTTTATTTCAAATATGCTTTATAATTCTTACTTATGTTCATTCTGCAGAGTGTCACCACCCTGGAACCCTCCTGCAGATGGGTGGCTTTCAGCACGAGAAGCAGGGACAGGTAGTAGTCTCTCACTTCCAGATCTGTCTCATCTATGCTCAAGATCTTCTCAGCAAGGATCCAGAAATCCACCAAGTCTTCACCTAGGGGTCAGACAGGGAAGGCACAGAGCTGCACCCTAATCTTGCCCTTTTATTGTCTGCATCTGGGGAGATCAGCTGCTGTTTTACTATATCAGACACCACTGTTAGTCACTTCTTTGGGTTAAGACATCATCTCCAGAAAAGTTCTAATACAGGGGAACATGGGAGGCCTGGGGAGAAAGAAATTAATGTATAGGGATTGTTTGTGACTTTTTGTAGCTGTTTTTAAATAAACTCTCACTTTAGGGAAAATTGCAAACTAAGGATGGATTGTAAGACATTTGCATTTTGTCCAAAAACTTATCAGGGGAAAAAGAACATTTCCTAGATCATAGACCCAGAGCAGCCTGCAGAAGGACCCTTGAGCTAAAAAGTGACAGTCTCCATTCCCTTTATTACACACAGCTTTGCCAGGGCCAAACTCTGAGTGGCAGTATGAAAGATATGGTTTGTCCAGTTGTCCCCTACCTGCTTTCTGGAGACCCAGGATTGTAACCTTAAAACTAGGGCTTATCCCTAGACCGAACAGTCCCAGTTGCCACCCTCCCCGCATGCAGCAACTACTGGACCCACTAAGAACAGGAAGCAGTGGTTCCTAATGCTTTTGCTATAGGGGTTTATTTATTTGTTCCTTGTCCATCTCCTCTGTAGCAGCTACATGGAGCAGGGACTTAAGGCTGCTGTATCCCAATCTATACAGTGGCTGCCACACAGTGGTGCTCAACAAATAGTGTTAGATGAATGAATGAATACGTGAATGAATGAAAGGAAAGCTGATTGTTTTTACCACACCTATGCTACAGAACTCAGTTTTCAAAGACTTTTTTATCCACTGCATTATGACACATTAAAATATTAATATTCACCACAGACACACATCACTGCCAACTGGGGTTCCGGGGCAACCTGGAAACTGTTAAGAACTAGCAAAGACTCCAGGAACAACTCCCACCTGCACTGTTCTTGAGGTAGGAACAGAAGCGCCATATCCCTCTGACCCCGCCAATGCACTTCTCAAGTAGCCACTGGTCTGCCTTTTTCCATCTCATCATTTTGGCTGCCAGGAAAAGTTCATGGTAAGATAGAGAATGATGTTTCCCCCAGACCCCTCTCACAGCCTTGCATGCAGTCAGATCCCCATTTGTTCAGTGTGAGAGAGGAAAAATTCTGGCCAGTTAGCTGAAGTGGGTCCCAATTATGTGGTGCATTGGAAGCTGGGCATCAGACTGTCTCCTGACGTGTGTCAAGTGATGTGGGAGGGGAACGCACACACAATCAGCAGCTCAAAACACCCTCTAACCAAAGCCCCATCCCTTCTGCAATCCCCACATGACAGTGATTTTTCCCTCAGTGCGCATTTTAATCCAACTTCACACACGTTATATATACATACATATGTACATATATGTATAAATACACAAGTATGCACACATATATATTAATATTTTGAAGGAGAGTAGTTGAGGATAGCAGGTGACTTGTTACAACATTTTATTCTACAAATGCTCCTGAATTTTAACTTCACTAGGGGTAGGAACATGTTAATTTCCTTTGACTACCAAGCTAAAAGTTACTAATTCAACCCTAGATGGAAATTGTTTATTTATTCCTTTCAATAAATATTTATTCTGGGAGGCTGAGACAAGAGAATCGCTCAAGCCTAAGAGGTGGAGGTTGCTGTGAGCTGTGACTCCACAGCACTCTACGGAGGGCGAGAGAGTG
>CAUYRH010097733.1:0-16250 GCA_963574655.1 Perodicticus potto
AGCTGCTGTGGGGGTGGGAGCACGGGCAGCTGCCACCTCTGCTCCAGGGGAAGCACTGAGTTTCCAGAGAGGGACCCCCCTGCTGAGCACTCAGTGACCTCCGCTGCTCGCCCAGCTGCAGGTGATGCAGGTGCCTGGGGACAGCAGACACGGACGTGTCTAGCTCTCCTGCCTGTGCACATCTGCCAACTGCACCAGGGGGTCATCTGCCCTGTAAGAAGCCACATCAACCACTCGTCAGGGCCACAGTGCTTACTCTGGGCCAGTTTAGACACATCTGTCCATACTAGGATAGAGGAAGGGGTACTCACCAGAGCTTAGCATCTCAGTTCTCACATCCTGATTTGGTCTCCAGTAAGCTACAGATTTCATGTGCGGTCAAAGAAAACCTCACTGGGTTCTTTAACATGACAAGAAAAATAACCTCTTAAACTTGACCTTGAAGATTGTCTGGCTTCTGGTACTAGAGGTGTCGCTGCTATCAGACTAATGATCTCACAGGTAATGATTATAAATTCTTTCAAATAAAAGCCACTTGAAGGCACCGAAGAGCACACACAGAAGGAACTTGAGGGATAAACAGGGCACAGGAGTCAGGGAATTCCCTGTTTTTTGTGGCTTTTTGCACAGGAACAGGAGGCACAGTTGGTGCCGCACCCCGCCCCTACAGGTCACTCTGTGCTCTGCTGTCCCCCACCCACAGTACACAGAGACATGGCAATGGCAAGAAGCATGAGGTGAAGGAAAAACTGTGTGACAGGGGCAGTGTGGGGAAGGTTTCCAATGCATCAGGAAGGACGCTGTGAGGTCAGAGGAGTGTCGGGCCTCTGTGGAATCCCTACGGGATGGGTTCCAGGACTTCACAATTAACCTATGACAAAAAGCCAGCCCCCTACCACCCTCCCCTCCAGGGTCTGTGAGCTAAGCTGGGAGCCCCAGCTTCTCCCTGAAGAGAAGATCAGTCTCTGAAGGAGGTGTGGCATGGCCAGGTATGTGTCCCAGAAATATCCCTCTTGTAAAGGACTAGAGAGTGCCTGGAAGGGTCAACTTGGATCCATGGATTTCCAAATGGAAGCTGTTTGTTCAATGGGAGGACCTGAGTCAAAGCCACTGCCAAGTCTGGGCCTGAGCCAGGTGAGAGGCAGTAAATGGAGACTTCCAGTAGGCGGCACTTGCAGCCTGCAGACAGCACAGGCACAACAGGTGCAGGTTTACAAGGGCACTGGGAACTGTGCAGTAGAGGACAGTCCCCTGGGACCTGTGAGGACACCTGACATTTTAATAGACAACGTCTTTAATGCAGGGCGAATTCCCAGTGTGAACAAGTTATTTCCTATCTCACCCCAGTAACCACCCCTCTCCTGGACTCCTAAATGTACTTAAGGTGAGATTCCACTCCCAGCTCCAGATAGAACACATAAGGTAGGGCTCAACCAATCAGCATGTCTCATCGCCTTGGTTGTTGCAGTGATTGGTTCAGTGATGGGCATGTGACTGGGTGAAAACCAATGAGGCAGAAGGACTTTTATCATAAATCCTGGGAAAAGGACTCAGGCTAGAGCCCCAGCTTCTGGATCAGGAGCCTGGGAAGGATAACATCACCAAGGAAATGGAGTATGAAATGGAAACAATAAATGGGTTCTAGGGACATAGTTTGGAGCTGTATCAAGCAATACCTAACCAAATATGCCCCGAGATTTTTCCAGCATTGGAACCAATAAAATTGCTTGCAATAGAAAGCTTTGCAACAAAATCAATGAGTCAGCAATAGGGTGAGGTTGCCCAAATTGCCAAGGGGACCGCAGGTCGCATCAGTTCTATACCATGAAGAAGGTAAAGCCCAGCTCTGTTTCTCGCTGTCAAGCAACTTGATAAAGAAAACACACAAGAATGATTTTAAATGAACAATTAATCAGGGAAGTGCAAAATTAAGATAACCTTGAGAGGTTTTTCGCCTACTGGACTGGTAAAAACCTAAGAAGGTTCAAATATAGTAAGTGTAAGGGCGGGTATGAAGAATAGTGTCCACTTACACATTTCTGAGGGAAGAATAATTTCTTAATACTTAATGATTTTTTAAAATGCACATGACCTAACAAGTCTATTTCCTGGCATCTCCCCATGGAAATTCCCACATAGGAGCACAGTGAGGCATAAATAAAGATGTTCATTGTAATTTGTTTGAATAAAAGTAAGAAGCAAGCCACAGAGAGGGAGAAAATATTTGCAAAAACTATCAGTGCCAAAGAACTAGGATTCAGAATGCATAAACAACTCCTACAAGCAAACAACCTAGGTAAAAATGGGGGCAAGAGACTTGAATGGGCAAAAGAGGAAATCCAAATGACCTGTAAATATAGAAAAGGATTCTCAACATTATTGCTTGTATAGGTAATAAATGCCTTAGTAATCAGGGCAATACAAGTGAAAATATAAAATACCATTACACAATCACCAGAATAGCAAAAATCTTAAATACGTCGATGCTAAGTGAAGGCAAGAATGTGAGGCAATAGGAACTCTTTTACAAGGCTAGTAAGGATTTAAATTGGCATAATTGCTTTGGAAAATGTTTCTCATTATCTTATTAAATTAAAGATATATATATTCTACAACACTGAAGCTCCACTCCTAGGTATATACTCTAAGCAACCCAAACATATGTTTCAGAATTTTAAAAAATGTTCATTGTAGCAATGTCCACAATAGTCAAAAGCTGGATACAAACCAATTTCCATCAACAGTAGAATGAAGAAATAAAATTGTGGTACATTCACACAATGGAATACTATTCCATACTGAAAATACACAAACTACAACATGTAAGAAAACACAAATCTCTCAAACAGGTTGAACAAAAGAAGCAAGACAAAAATAAACACAGTATGATTCTATTTACATAATATGAAGTGCCAAAACAGGTGAAACTCATCTATATTATTTACAGATGCAAATTTAGGTGGCAAAACTGTAAGGAAAAGCAAGGAAATAATCATCACGGTAGTGAGAGCAGGGATGAAGAGAGGGCAGTATGGAGACCAGACACCAGGGAGGATGTCTGGGTGTTGATAAACCGAAATGGCCACCAGGGCATAAAACTCAGAGCAGAGTGCTTTGGGGGCCTCTCAGCTGTGCCGCAGTGTGGAGCATGAAGCACAAGCAGACAAGACTCCTTCCACCCAGAACAGCTTCCAAAGCCTCGGGGGACCAGCCTACCATGGATTCCAGGCCTCTGTTGGATCTCGACACGCATCTGTGAATAATAAAGTTGCCTTGCTGACTTGTCTGTGTCACTGAGCTCATAGTCTGGCAACCAGGTTTATGCAAAGCCTCCTGCACAAACCCAGACCTGGGAACCATCAGATCTAGGAATCTTAGCAGAAAGTGGTGAGGTATTCAGAGTCCTGCCTGGGATGGTAACTGGTACCTGGTGTTCTTCTCCCAGAAATCGATAGCAGTGCACACTACTCTGCTTCATTGTCATTACCAGTCCTGAGATTCCAGAATTCTATGACTTATCAGGAGTAAGGAGGTGGGGGTGAGGTGGACCTAAAGTGATGATGGGGCAGAGAGAGGGTAGATAAACTGATTTCCCCCAATCTTATCACATATTTAGGTCCACTTCGCATCTCCACTCCTACCCTAAGGTTTAGGAAACCCCTAGAAAAAAAGCTTGCTAAGCCCCTGTAAAGGTATTAGCATCATGCCAGCCCAGACAGCCTCATGTACCCAGCCCATGGTGAGACTTCAAGGGTCATTTGCTCGGACCGAGTCTACCACATTTGAAAGACCACACAGAGTGTAATGATAAATAAATTTGGCCAAGGCTCTTGTGCAAAGGCCTAGACTAGAAGAATGTTTTTGTTCAGGGTCACCAGCTTGAACAGTTCTAAAGGGCATGGAGCTACCCAGCACATCCTTACTTTTGTGTAAGCTAACAGCCCTGGTTCTCTTGCTTTCTTGACTCTACCGTCCTCTCTGTCAAGGCCGGTCAGCTTTGTGGATGTGCACCTGTGCAGTCACACTGCACCCACATTTACAAGGGCCTGATGGTTTTCCTCCTAAGATCAGGAACAAGAAAAGGATATCCTCTGTCCACTTGTATTCAACATTGTACTAGAGGTTCTAGTCAGGACAATTAGACAAGCAAATAAAATAAAGTCACCCAGATTGGAAAGGAAGAAGTAACGCTATCTCTTTGTAGATGACATGATTTTTAATGTAGAAAATATTTAAAAATCCACTAAAAAAACTGATTAGAACAAAAAAAAAGTTCATCAAATTTGCAGGGTACAAGGTCATATACAAAAGTTGATTGTATTTCTAAACACTACCAATGAACAATCTAAAATTGAAATTAAGAAAACAATTCCAAGAGGCAGAGCAAGAAGGTAGACGAAAGAAATCTCTCCACCAGCAACTCATGGTGAGATCAGGGAGAGAAAGCTCCAGACATATCCTTTGGCTATAGTCCTCCCAGAAACATTGCTTTGGGGGCATAGTCAGACTGCAGGGGCCTCCAGGAGCCAAGGAGGAGGTCAGGAGCAGCAGAAAACAGGAAGAGAAGGTGGGTGCCTGGGTGCCTGCAAAAGCTGACCAGCCCTTTGGAGCAGGACCAGAGACAGGGAAGGCCTGTCCTGCAGTGGATTTGGACTTGAGTGCTTGCCAGATCTGCCCTGGGAGGGCTTAAGCAAGGGAGAAAATTTGAATGCTGCCTAGCGCTGGGATTGAACCACCAGGTGAGATGGAACTCCCATTGGTTCAGCTGCTAGCAGCCGTTGTGGGAGGGCCACCAGGAAGGAACAGCCTGCAGGGTCCCAGGACAGCTCTGGTGCACATGCTGAGCTAATGCAGCCATCTTTTGGGTGAGTTAGGCAGCTTCTGTACCTCTGAGAAAGCTATTTTGTGATCAAGGGGCACTGTTTGGAAGGTCGAGGTATGTCTCCTAAGAAGTATGGCCAGAGCTTCAGGCTCCCAACCCTGTGAGAATTGAACACCAGGGAAACAATCACACCCTGATTGAGGGCAAATAAACCAGGAACCGGAATAAATCAGGACTGGGTCTCCATGGCAACTAGACAGTGGCTTGGCAACTAGATAATGGCTTGGCAACTGAATAGTGGCTTCTGTGTCCATCTTCTATAGCAGAATCAGCAAGCTTTGTTTTGCTGATCTCTTAACCCATGAGCGCCATCTGGTATCCAGAAAATATATTGTATTATATATATTTTTTTCTATCTTCAGGCAGCACCACCCAGGGTCCAGGCAATGTATTGCAATATATATTTTTTTCCTTTCTTTTTTTTTTTCAAATTTTTGTTTTGTTGTGTTTTTATTTTTTCATTTTTACTTTCTACACTATCAAGTGTCCCATTTTGTTACACTTTTTGTGATTTTTCTTCTTTCTTTTCAATTTCTCTCTCCTTTTCTTTCTTTTTGTAGAAATTTTTCTACTTTCCTCATTTTTTCCTCATAAACTTCTCAAACAGCAACTAAAATTATCCCTAATTTTTCTTTTTTTTACAATTTCAATTTTTATTTTATTTATTTACATTTATTATTACTTTTTCCTTTTTATGGTCTGTTTTGTTCTATTTTATTCTGTATTTTACTTATGGGACAGATCCTGGCTCTGAGGCTTGGGCTGGGTGCCATGGCAGTGGCCTGCCTCAAAGAGGCCTTGAGCCCCTGGTCTAGGGTATCTTTCTAGCTTTTGCCTTTGAAAGGACTGTATTGGTAGGTCCCCACTGTGACACACTGCTGATGTTCTTCTATATTTGGTGGGGATGGAGTCTGGCTTTTGCTCAGGCTGGTAAGGAGCTCGTGACCTTGGAGTATGCACCTGCCTCAGCCCCTTAGAGTCCTGGAATTGTGGGTGTGCATCAACATGCCCTCCTGAACACTACTACTGCTCCTTTCTTTTTCTTTCCATCCTTCTCTCCTTTTAAAAAGTTTTTTCCTTTCACCTGTTTTTCTTTTTCTTTCTTTTCTCCCTTCCCTTCTTTTTATTCCTATACCAAAAGGCCACTCCAACGCCTAAGCACAAAGACAAGGAAATTTAAGGAGAAGGAGGAAATCAGAGGAAAAGTGGGGGAAGGAAGTGAACAAACAGAAAATATACATGAGAAGAAACCAATGAAAAAATTATGGCAACATGAGAAACCATAATAGATCAACCCCCCACCAAGGTATCATGAGGTAGCTACCATAGAGAATCCCACCTATAAAGAAATTATGGAAAGGACAGAAAGGGAATTTAGAATATGGATAGCAAAAACAATGAAGGGAATTGACGGCAAAGTGGAAAGCCACCAAAAAGAAATCCACTAATTAACCCAATAAATGAGTGAAAGACATGATGAAATTAGAAAGGAAGCTGTTGGAGCTTAAGAAATTGAAGAAGTCACTCAGAGAACTTAAAGATGAAGTAGAAATTATCAATAAAAGATTAGCTCATGGAGAAGAAAGAATCCAGAGCTAGAGGATAAAGCTCTTGAGCTAACTCAGGCATTAAAGAGGCAGAAAAGAAGAGAGTAAAAGTAGAGCAATTGCTTAGTGAATTATGGGATTTCATGCAGCATTCAAACATATGAATTATAGGGATCCCTGAAGGGAAAGAACAACCCAAAGGAAGGGAAGTCCTACTGGTGGATATCATAAAGAAAAATTTCCCAAGCATTACCACAGATTCTGACACATTGCTTTTAGATGAATGTCAAACTGTGGTTCGTCTCAACACGAACAGAGCTTCTCCTAGACACATTGTAATGGACCTGGCCAAGGGCAAAATCAAAGAGAAAATTCTACAAGGCACCAGGACTAAGCACCAATTGACCTATGGGGGAAAATCCATCAGGGTGATAGCAGACTTCTCAGCTAAAATTTTTCAAGCTAGAAGAAGGGGGTCATCTACATTTAACCTTATTAAACAAAACAATTTTCAGTCCCCAATTCTGTGTCCTGCTAAACTAAGCTTCAAATTCAATGAAGAAAACAATTCCATTTAAAATAGTATCAAAAAGAATAAAATATTTAGGAATAGATTTAATTTTTTTGAATGTGAGATTTTACACTGACAAGTAAGAAAAGTGTTGGAAGATATTAAATAAGACCCAAATAAACAGAAATATTTCCCGCATTCATTAATATTGCTCAGATGGCAATGTTTCTCAAGGTGATCTACAGACTTAACATAATCTTTATCAAAATTCCAGTTGGTGATTTTTGCAGAAATGTTTGCAGAAACAAACTAGCCCTGAAAGTCATGTGGAAATGAAAGGGAGTAAAAAACACCCAAGTCCAAATCCACTGCAGGACAGGCCTTCCCTGTCTCTGCTCCTACTCCAAAGGGCTGGTCAGCTTTTGCAGGCACCCAGGCACTCACCTTCTCTTCCTGTTTTCTGCTGCTCCTGACCTCCTCCTTGGCTCCTGGAGGCCCCTGCAGTCTGACTATGCCCCCGGAGCAATGTTTCTGGGAGGACTATAACCAAAACAATTTTGAAAAGGCATAACAAGTTTGGAGGAGTCACACTTCCCAACTTCAAACTTATTATAAAGTTATAGTACTCAAGACAGTGTGGTCCTAGCATAAAAATAGACAGATAAATCAGTGAAGTAGTTAGGAGTCCAGAAATAAACCAAATAAGTCAAAGGGTCCCAGGGCAATTAATATGGGAAAGAATAGTATTTTCAACAAATAGTGGCAATACAGCTAGATATCTGCATGTTTAAAAAATGAAGTTAGACCCTTACCTCATTCCATATACAAAAATTAACTCTAAGTGGATCACAAACCTAAATATAAGAGCCAAAATTATGTAAAACATTCAGAAGAAAACATGAGAGTAATCATCTTGGCCTTGGATTTGGCAATGTTTTTTAAACATGACACCAGAAGTACAAGCAACAAAGGAAAAAATAGACTAGCTGTACTTGATCGAAATGTAAAACTCTGAGGCTTCAAAGACACCACCAAGAAAGTGAAAAAACCCACACAGTAGAAAAACAATATGTATCATATATCTAATAAGGGACTTGTATTGACAATTTATATAGAACACTTAACAATTCAACAACAAAAAAATTAAAAATGTACAAAGGTCTTGAATAGATATTCACTAAACAAGATACAGAAATGGCCAGTAAGAACATGAGAAGATTCTGAACATCAATAATCATTAGGGAAATGGAAATTAAAACAACGATGTAGCACTTCATACCTACTAGGATGGCTATACATTTTTTAAAATGGAAAATAACAAGTGTTGGCCAAAATGTGGAGAAATTGGGACTCTCATACACTGCTATAGGTAATGTAAAATGTACACCATTATAAAAAATTTTGTTTGTTCCCCTATAATTTAAACATAGATTACCCTATGGCCCCACAATTCCATTCCTGGGTTTATACTCAAAAAAACTGAAAACATGAATTCAAACAAAAACTTGTATACAAATGCTCATAGCTGCACAATAGCTAAAAATTGGAAACCCAAATGTCCATCAGCTGATGAAGTGATAAATAAAGTGAGATGTGTCCACACAATGGGATATTATCCAGCTACAGAAAAGAGTGAAACACTGATGCATGCTACAGCATGAATGACCTTGAAAAGATGCTAAGGAAGCAGACACAAAAACCACATATCATATAATTCCGTTTACATGAAATATCTGGAATAGGGCTTGATGCCTGTAGCTAAGTGGTTAGAGCCCTGGCCTCTGAGCTACAGGCACCAGGCCCTATTCCAGATATTTCATGTAAATGGAATTATATGATATGTGGTTTTTGTGTCTGCTTCCTTAGCACTGGGACTGGTGGGTTTGAACTCAGCCCAGGGCCTGCTAAACAACAATGACAACTACAACAACAAAAAAAATTGCCAGAAGTTGTGGCGGGCACCTGTAGTCCCAGTTACTTGGGAGGCTGAGGCAAGAGAATCGCTTAAGCCCAAGAGTTTAAGGTTGTTGTGAGCTGTGATACCATGACACTCTATTGAGAACAACATAGTAAGACTCTGTCTCAAAAAAAAAAAAAAAAGAAAAGAAAAGAAATACCTGGAATAGGCAGAGCTCCAGAGACAGAAAGGAGACTGGTGGTTGTCCAAGATGGGGGAGGAGAAAATGAGGAGTGACTCCTTTAAAGCTACCCCTTGGGGGATAATAGAATGTTCTAAAACAAAAGGGTGGTTATAGTATAGAAAGCAAGAACACTTTAAAATGATAAAAGTTTATTTCATGTGTATTTTACCACAGAAAAAGAAAACGGTACAGCCACTTTGAAAAATAATCCAGCAGTTCCTCAAAAGGGTAAACATGCAGGCTTGGCACCCGTAGCACAGTGGTTACAGCCGTAGCCACATATACCAAGGCTAGAAGGTTAAAACCCGGCCCAGGCTTGCTAAACAACAATGACAAACACAATAAAAAATAGCCAGGCATTGTGGTGGGCACCTGTAGTCCCAGCTACTTGGGAGGCTAAGGCAAGAGAATCGCTTAAGCCCAAGAGTTTGAGGTTGCTGTGAGCTGTGATGCCATGGCACTCTATCCAGGGAGACATAGTGAGACTCTGTGTCCAAAAAAAGAAAAAAAGATTAAACATGCAGTTTCTATCCAACCCAACAATTGTATATACCCATGCAGGTTGAGACTACATGTCCACACAAAACTTACAATCAAATGGTAATGCAGCTTTATTCAAAATACCTAAAACAACACAAACATCAATCAGTTTATAAGTATATGACTTGCAGTATATGCATACAATGAAATATTATGTAGCAATAAAAAATTAGGCTACAACATGGATGATTCTTGAAAAAGCTATGCTAAGCAAGAAAAGGCATCACATATTATGTGCTTGCATTTCAATGGAATGGAATCTATACAAATATCCAAATCCACAGAGGCAGAAGTAGATTAGTAGTGGCCAGGAACTGGAGAAAAGAGGGAATGAGAATTGATTCACAATACATATGGGGTATCTTTTGGGAGTAACAGAAAATATATAAAATTAACTACAGTGATAGTTGTACAAATCTGTGAATATTCTAAAGATCATTGAAATGACTGAACTGTATGCTATGTGATTTATATCTTAACAAAGTTTTTTTTAGAAACTCACTTCATGTCATTCTCTTACAGTTATCTAAATTATTAATCAGCCATATTTCTAGTCTTTTTTTTTTTTTGGCAGTTTTTGGCCGGGGCCAGGTTTGAACCCACCACCTCCGGTATATGGGGCCAGCACCCTACTCCTTGAGCCATCGACGCTGCCTGTTTCTAGTCCTCTTGCTACTCGTGTTGAATACTTTTTCTTTCACCATAATTCACTCTAGCATTTAGCCACTCTTTAGATAATTACTCATTAACAGAAACACTAAGGTCAAAATGTTCTCCATGTCTGGTAATCTCCAAGATAAGAGTCATAAAAGTAAATATGTGATTTTGAAAGAGAGACACAACATTAACATCACTGTAGACATAAGTCATGCTTCTCTCTCTCTCTCTTTTTTTAAGAATGACTTGGCATTTTGGGGTTTTGTTTCCCTGACTTGCCTAGAATTAAACTTCAGCTCAACCAAGAAATGTTGTAATACCCAGCCTGAATGGGTATTACTCATAAAGACCCCTCAGGCAGACAAAATGAGCTTAGGGTAGACAAAGGATCCTGCTGGGACCTTGCTGGGTAGTCGCTGGTGCCCATTTGGAATTTATTTAGATCAGAGTTTCTTAATATCAGCACTACTGATATTTTGAGCCAGATCAATTCTTTGTTGGGAGAGGGAAGGGTTGGATATTTTTTATGCACTGCACAACCTTATATAGTCTCCCTGGCCTCACTCACTAGGTAACAGTAACATCCCTCCAACTGTCCATCAAACATGTCTTCAGACATGTCCACCCTGGGGAACAAAATAGATCCCATTTAAGAACCACTATTTAAACAATCCCAGAACACAAGAGAAGGAAATCTGCAAACAAAAGAACTAGTCCTGAGGAACTAGGATCCAGTTTTCTAGGAAAATGCTTCCCCTAAGAATGTGACAAGAAAAATCATCGTTTTTCCCACTTGCAGAGAGAAAGTTTCAGCCTGTATTGAGTTAGGGTCTAAGGGAGAGGGGGTGGAGGCCATGGTTTCCCTCGGCAGTCTACAAAGCACTTTTCCATGCTTTCACATGTCCCCTTGGGTCCTCCAGTCACCCTGTGAGGGGCAGAGCAGACCTTACAGGCCTCATTTTTGGCTGAGGAAGCTCAATCTAAGCCCATATGGGTGGGAGGAGACTGGTCAGACCTACCTCCTTGGAGGCCACATGGGTGGGAGGAGGCTGGTCAGACCTACCTCCTTGGTTCAGCTTCCTTCCTTCCCTTCTTGTTGCTGCCACTTTCCAGGTCATGTATCATGGAAAAAGAAAAGGGCTGGGCACACACATGACATTGCAGTGTGAAGGCGACAAGGGATTAAGCTCTCCTCTTGCTTCTGCCTGCTGTAGCAGCCTATGGCCTCAGGAGTTCACTCAAGGTGCCCAGAAGCCAGGGTTTCCTCTTTCAAGTGAGAATCCTCTGGTGGCTCAGGTCTATAATCCCAGCACTCTGGGAGGCCGAGGCAGGTAGATCCCTTGAGCTCAGGAGTTCGAGACCAGCCTGCGCATAAGTAAGATCCCATCTCTAAAACTAGTCTGGTTTTGTGGGAACCTGTAGTCCCAGCTACTAGAGAGACTGAGGCAAGAGGATTGCCTGAGTCCAAGAGTTTGAGGTTGCTGTGAGCTATGACACCATGGCGCTCTACCCAGGGTGACAGAGTAAGGTTCTGCCTCAAAAAAAATAAAACAAGAGTCCTCCATCCTGCCATTCTAACATAAAGTAGCACTGCTCCTTTGGTGCTGCATTTATAGTTTTAGGGTTCTCCCACAAACCTGATCTCACCATCCATGACAATTTCCTGAGTGTTGCCATTTTATGAATGGAGACATGAACACCCAGAAGTCAGTCACCACTTGCCCACTCACACAGCTGGGTTCAAATCAAAGCCTTGTAACTTTTACCCTCTGCTCCTGTTCTACTGATATGCTGGCAACAAGGGAGGGATCCCTGGAGCCAGCAAAGGACGTTTCCCACCCTATATGGGGCCAGGGCTCAGCTATCATTCTCTTCCCTCCCACATACCAGGCTGTATAGAGAAGATGTGATCATCCCTGGAGCCAGGGCTCTGGCCATGACGTGGCTCCAAGGCCTGCAAGCTGTCCCTTCAAAGGTTTGAGCAGTTCTTTGCATTGCAGTGGAAAAGGCTAGGATTTACCTCTGAATCCCTTTGTTCTAAGACAAATACTCCAAAGGCCCTTCTAATAATTAAATGTGACGCTAAACTCTCTTCTAAAGCAGAGATACTTGAAACCTGAGCCTCCCAATAGAAAAAGAGGTTAGCGTGAGAAGGACGAGAGTCAACCAAGTAGACTGGCAGCTGGCCTGGATCCGAGACCCTATAGGCAGAGGGGAAGGGCCTAAAAATAAAGGCTTTTTTTTCGTGCAGCACCGTGTGAGATTCTGGGGAAGAAGTAAGGGCCAGAGAAGGAGACAGAAAGGCTGAAAGATGCGAGAATGTATTTGGGGGCAGGTGGCAAGGTGTGCAGGGCTGGAGAGGAGGCCTGGGCAGATGCCTCAATAAAGGCCATATACGACAAACCCACAGCTAACATCACACTGAATGGGGTAAGACTGAAAGCCATTCATCTAAGATCTGGAAAAGGCAGGAATGCCCACTTTCATCACTTTTATTCAACATAGTACTGGAAGTCCTAGCCAGAGCAATTAGGCCACAGGAAGAAATAAAGGGCATCCAAATTGGAAAGGAATAAGTCAAATTAGCCTTGTTTGCAGGTAACATGATCGTATACTTAGAAAAACATAAAGACCACACACCCACACACTGTTATAACTGATAAATAAATTCAGGGAAGTTGCAGATAACAAAATCAGCATATAAAAATTAGTAACATTTACATATGTTAACAGCTAACAAACTGGAAAAGAAACCAAGAAAATAATCCCATTTACAAGAGCTACAAGAAATATAAAGTATCTAAGAATAAAATTTACTCAGAGAAGTGAAAGATCTCTACATGGAAAACTCTAAAACACTGAGGAAAGAAATTAAAGTAGATGCAAAAAAGAAATTGAAAGATAGTTCATGCCCATGGATTGGAAGAATTCATGTTGTTAAAATGTCATACCACCCAAAAAGGATCTACAAGCTCAATGTAGTCATCTCTTCGAAATACCAATGTAGTCTCTATCAAAATACCAATGACATTGTTCACAGAAATAGAAAAAAGCAATCCTAAAATTTTAATGGAACCAAAAAGCAATTCTGAGCAAAAGGAATAAAGCTATAGGCATCATACTATCCACCTTTAAAATATACTAAAAATCCATACTAACCAAAACAGCATGGTACTGGCACAAAAACAGACACATAGAACAATGGAGCAGAACTGAAAACTCTGAAAGAAACCCATATACTTACAGTCAACTCATTTTTAACAAAGATGCCACAAACCTATAGTAGGGAATAGATAGTCTCTTCAATAAATGGTTCTGGGAAAATTGGATAACCACATGCAGAAAATGAAGCTAGACCCCTGCCCCTCACCAAATACAAAAATCAAATCAAAATTAATTAAAGATTATAGCCAAGACATTACTCAGAAATAAAAACAAAGCAGGAAGGATCACGCTACCAGACCTGAGACTGTACTATAAATCAATAGTGATCAAAACAGCATGGTACTGGCACAAAAACAGAGAGGTAGATATTTGGAATAGAAAAGAGTACCAAGAGATAAGCCCAACTTCTTACTGCTATTTGGTCTTTGATAAGCCAATTAAAAACATTCAAGGGGGAAAAGACTCCCTATTTAACAAATGGTGCTGAGAAATCTGGCTGGCGACCTGTAGAAGATTGAAATTGAACCCACACCTTTCACCACTAACGAAGATAGACTCACAATGGATTAAAGATTTAAACTTAAGACATGAAACTATAAAAATATTAGAAGAAAGTGCGGGGAACACTATTGAAAGCATCGACCTGGGCGAATACTTCATGAGGAGGACCCCCAAAGCAATGGAAGCAGTATCAAAAATACACTACTGGGACGTGATGAAACTAAAAAGCTTCTGCACCACCAAGAACACAGTAAGTATTGCTAGCAGACAGCCCACAGAATGGGAAAGAATATTTACAAGTTATGCCTCCGACAAAGGCTTAATAACCAGAATACACAGAGAACCCCTACATATTTTAAATCATCTCTGGATAAGTTATAACACCTAATACAATGTACATGCTGTGTAAATACTTGTTATATTGTACTGTGTTTTTATTTTATGTTATACTTTTACTTTTATTGTTTTTTTTTCTTTGAATACTTTTGATCTATTGTTAGTCAATTCTATGAATGTGGAGCCCTGGGATAAAAAGACTGGGTGTATATAGGTCTTTTACTATATACTAAGCAGGAATTTATTAACCATTTTAACACTTCAAATTTCTCATGATATGTCATTATTTCCCTCATTTTACAAATTAAAAATAAAACATCAAAAGGATTCAGTAATTCACACAGCTATGATTTAATAATAAAGACAATAAAATTTTTTTAAAAAGATGATGAATCAAAATCTACAAAACGCTAAGAAACATTATTTTTAACTTATTATTTTGGAGCCTATCAAGCTATACCCAAATAAAAATAAATATATTTTCATACCAAAAAAAAAAAGATTCAGTAATTCAGGCAGGGTTACATAACTATTATATTATAAATTGAAGCCCTAGAGAGAAGAAAACACTTAATTTGAGGAGAAACATTAAACAAGTTATAATTCTGCCTAACCTGCAATAAAACTAATGTGATTGAGGAATACTGTTCCTCAAAACTAATGTGATTGAGGAATACTGTTCAAATTTCATTTTAAATTAAATAAAAAGCTTTTATGATGCTAAACCACTGCAATTTATGATTTAACTTTAAGAATGCTCTATCTAGTGTAATATATATACATATGAACTCAATGTAAGAGCGCATACAAAATTAAAGGGAGACAAACATTGTATTGGATGAACAACTTTTATTTATTTCAGAAAATAACTTCAAGTCAGTTTTAAAATGTAGTTTACTGTGTTATGATTAAACATTATTACTCATATCTTTGCAAAGCAAAGTAGTAACTCTTGATGGACAATTGAAGTTAAGATATTCTTCTTGAGAGCAGCACCCTAAATTATAATTATGATTATTTAATTGAGAATCAAATATATTCATGATGCTCATGTTGCATGAAGCTGGTGTGCAGCTGTTTTTCCTATGGAACATTTTATCCTTTGCACCACTGCTACAATGACTAAAAATCTGAGTTTTATGGTTTTCCTTGCTTACTCCACTTTACACTTATGATTAATCTTTTTAATTATCAGGAACACTGTAGTTGACACGATTTTGGCTCCATATGACAATATCCATTACATCCTCTTCAAGAATTCCTGGCAAGGGGCATTACCACAAATGCCAAGCTATGTGTATAAAATTGTCTCATCTTAGCCTTCAATTTCAGACCTTCATAAGAGGCAGGAGAATAATTTTGAGAAACAATTACTGAACTTTGATGTAATGAAAACATTCCAAGTTATTAAAATATTTTGTTCATTCTATTCTAATTGCCATCAAATCAAATACTTCTATGTAGTGAAAAAAAAAAAAAAGAGGAGAATGTCAGAACAACTTCAGGAATGAATATGTGATCCTTCAATACATGCAGACAAAACATTTGATAAAATACAGCATCCTTTTCTAATTAGAACAGTGAAGATTATAGTCATAGGTGGCACATCTCTTAAACTTATTGAAGGTATCTATGACACACACACAGCTACTATTTCACTGAATGTAGTAAAACTGAACACTTTTCCACTTAGAACTGGAATGAGACGAGGTTGTTCTCTATCGCAACTACTATACAACATAGTACTGGAACTTCTAGTCAATACAATCAGTCAAGAGAAGGAAATAAAGGGCATCCAAATGGGAGTAGAAGATCAAATAGCGATAGGTAGTTGGATTTATCTCTTGGTTCTCTATTCTGTTCCAAATATCTACCTCTCTGTTTTTGTGCCAGTACCATGCTGTTTTGATCACTATTGATTTATAGTACAGTCTCAGGTCTGGTAGCGTGATCCCTCCTGCTTTGTTTTT
>CAUYRH010097735.1:0-21347 GCA_963574655.1 Perodicticus potto
CTTTAACTATCTGAGTTATTTCAAGAACTTTGTCCTCTAACTCTGAGATTCTTTCTTCTGAATGGTCTAATCTGTTGTTGATACTTTCTATTACATCTTTAAGTTCCCCAATTGACTGCTTCAATTCCTTCAGCTCTGTCATATCCTTTCTATATTATTCATATCATTCATCTCTTATTTGATTCTTTTTTGCATTTCCTTTTGGTTATTTTCCACTTTCTCAGCAATTTCCTTCCTTGTTTTTTCGTTATTTTCTACTTTCTCAGCAATTTATTTCATTGTTTTCATCAGCTGTATTTTAAATCCCCCTTATGCCATTTCTAACATTTCTTTATAGGTGGAATCCTCTGCAGTAGCTACCTCATGGTCCTTTTGGGGGGTTTCTCTGGACTGGTTTTTCACGTTGCCAGGATTTTTCTGCTGATTCTTCCTCATGAATGTTTTCTTTTATGTTTCCTTACCCTAATTTTCCTTTCATTTCCTCTTGGTCTTTTAAGTTACCATGCCTCTGGCCTAAGGTTTTGATGAGTCCTTTTGGTACAGGACTAAAAGGATGAGAATATTAAAGAGGAACAAGGGAAAAAAGATTTTTAAAAAAAGAAAAAAGAGAAAGGAGAGGGAGTGAGTAAAAGGGAATATTGACAAAAAGAAGAGTGGCACAGAAAGAGTGACAAAGAAGTAATAAAAGTGTACAGTCAGGTACTTTGACCCACACCTTAAAAACATCCAACTTCTAGAGGTGCTGAGTTGAATGGTTCCCTTGAGGTCAACAACTCTGCCAGCCTGAGCAGACACAGTACCCCACCTCCGCTAAATAGAGAGGAAAGACAAAAATACTATACATCAAACCAAAAGAAACAAACAGAAAACTTTACAGGATAAAATTGGGAAAAAAAAAACAAAACAAATAAAGGGGGCAGAAACACTAGCAAAAGTGAAGTTCTTATTAAAGAAGGCAATAATGGAAAATATTATTTTCATATTTACACTAGAAAAATGAAGAAAGAAAAAATAAAGAAATCTAGGGGGGAAAAGTTGAAAAAAAAAAAACAAAGCAGTGTATATATCTTTATATATCTTGCTGAATATTGTCTGGGCAATAGGTGATCTTGCGGGGTATGAGATGCTAATCACAATGCTGATACAGCTGTATGAGATGGAGATTGGAGGCCTCTGCTAACTACTTTGCCCTCAAACCCTGCAGAGTTGAGAGCCTGAATTTTTCCTCCATGTGCTTAAAAGACTCTTTACCTTGAACCTTGGCTAAGCAGAAGCTTTCCCAGGAAAGTACTTGTCACTAGGATCTCTCCTGAAGTGGCTGCCTGCTTGTGCACTGTGCCCAATCAGCCTCAATCTATGCCCTTGAGGGCCAAGGCTGGAAGGCAGCCCTCCCACTGCCAAACACTGAAAGTTCCACTTTTTCCGCATCTCAATCTTAAGGCCTTCAGCACTGCTCACAGTGACTAGATCACTCACCCAAGGTCTCCCAGCCTCAGCCTCACTCTGTAATTCTGAGTGCAGAGCCTGAAGGGGAAGTTCTCCCACAGTGGCTGCGCCCACGGCTCACAGCTGAACGATGTTAGCTCCATTTGGTCCAGCTGCTCAGTCTTGTGCCCTGGACAATGCTTAAAGTCGCCCACACTCTCACCCAAATTCTTCCAAAGTAATTCTACCGAATGCTGAAGTCCAAACAAACTAAACAACCTACAGGGAAGGCTTTCCCTGCCTGCAATCTCACTGCTGTTGTAACTACAGCTGCAGCAGCCTATTCGCAACCATTTGCCACTTCTCCACTGCTTTTGTCCTCCTTCTGGGGTCCAGAAGTCTCTCACTGTCTCCCTGTGTCCCCAAAGGTATGTTTCTGGGCAGAGTCCACAAGCCAGAGATGCCTGGAGTCTTCTCTCCTCAATCTCACTGCTCCCAGTTGCAAAGAAGCTGTTACTTGGCCACCATCTTGCTCCGCCCCAGAGTGTATTATTATTTTTTATTGTTTTTTAATTCCAAATACTTTCAATCTGTGATTGGTTGAACACATGGAGACAGAGCCCAAGGATATGGAGGGCCAACTGTAAATATAGCAACCACCATGTTTCAGAAGCACTACATTTACTTAGACCTTGGTACTCACAATTAATATTACATACAAAGAAAAATTCTAAAGCAGAAAACGTTTTTGCCATAATTAAATTGCAATTTGCGTAAGTCATTTTTCTCTCTAGTTAAGGTGCTTTCCTTAATCAAATGCCTTAATACTAGTCATTTTTCATCACTGAAAGTATGTCACTTATTTGATCTTTTGGTAAAAAGTGTTTTCTCTTATGTCACAGCAATATAATTTAGCAGGTTTAGAGGTCTATTGACCAAATTCACTTATGAAAGTATATAGTTACTATCTGCTAAATGTGGTCTGTACCATGGCAAATGGAGCTTACCTACGTTAATTTTTCACAGACTGAATAAAATGTTAATTAATAAAAATTTAATTAATTACATTTTAATAGAGAGAGGAAGAATGAAAGCATCTGTATCTCCAGCAGTCACCACCTTTGGTTCGGAGCAAAATATGCCCATTTTATTTACAGATGTGTTAGTTCCTGTGTGGCACATAGGCACCTGCCCAGATCTTCTCCACAAGAGCTGTCAGCTTCTCCTTGGTCGGGCAAACTTCTGTGGTTCTGAGTGTACAGTTTCCCAGGTCACTTTTGCTTTACTGCCTGGCACATTTGTTTGTCTAGCCCTGGCTTTTTCCCAGCTCCAGGTTCCAAGAATCCAACGAGCCACCTGACACCTCTACTTGCATGTGTAACAAGCATCACTACTTTGTAAGATCGATAGAAAACTCTTGATTTCTGCCTCTCTCCAAACTTGCTCTTCCTGGCCGTTGACCAGCACTATCCTCTCCTCACTGCCCACAGCAAAAGCCCAGGCGCTAGCCTTGAGTCCCCTCCTTCTGACACATCTCATCCATCTTCGAGACCTTTCAGCTCGACCCCATACCCATTCCCCCTACCTCCAAGGCTGCACCACAGTCTGAGCCACCAGAATCTTTTGCACATACTGGCTATAGTATCCCATTCCTCCTACATCTACTTTTGCCCCCAGGATCCATTCTTCACCCAGCTACCAAGGCACTCTTTATAAAAAAACAAGCAGACTGGGCCCAGTGTGGTGGCTCACACTTGTAATCCTGGCATGTTGAGAGGCCAAGGCAGGATGATTGCTTGAAGTCAGGAGTTTGAGAGCAGCCTGAGCAAGAGCAGGACTCTGTCTCTACAAAAACAGAAAAATTAGCCAGGCGTCATGGTGGGTGCCTATAGTCCCTGCTACTTGGGAGCTGAGGCAAGAGGCTCACTTGAACCCAAGAGTCTGAAGATTCTGTGAGCTAGGCTGATGGCATGCAACTCTAGCTGGGTGACACAGTGTGACTCTATCTCAAAAAAACAAACAAACAAACAAACAACAAAAAAAAAACTAAGCCCATTCATAAAAGCCTTCAGTGGCTTCCTAGTACATGTAGAATAAAATCTGTAAGGCCCCAGCCTCATCCACTCCCTGCCCCCAACCCCCTGCATGCCTTCTTTCTGTCTTTGGGGGTATCGGGCCAAGACTGTTTCCCCAAATCACAGCCTTTGCCTCGCTGTTCCCTCTGCCTGGACAGCCCCTTCCACAGTCTGCTCATGTCTCAGTCACATGCTGCCTCCCTGGAGGAGTCTTATCTGCCCACCTAATCCCAAGTGCCATCTGTCACTTTCCATCACATCACCTGCCGTCAAAAATTATCTTGAGCGTTATGCTCTTTATTTTATTACCTTCACTTCCTCTCTTTACAGCATTAGGTAAGATAATTTCATATATTTATTTTTAATACTTTATTATATTTTACGAATATTTTTATATATAAAGATTTTTAGGGCTTTGCACAAATACCTCCTTCCTGGTGACAACTTTCCCGCCACCCTATCCACCATGCCCTCCCCTCATGGTCGTCAGCTGCTTTATTTCTGTTGTCCTCAGCACTCATCATGGGCACATCCACTGTACTCCCCTGTCTCACACACTGTCCTCCTGGACAGTGGCCCTCCACAAGGGCAGGGGCCTCTAAAACATGTTCTGTTTCTGGCCCTCTTGCTAGTGCCTGGAACTGGCCTGGCACTTACAAGACTCTTAATAAATACTTCTGATTAATTGAAAAAATATGTTCCACTACCAGAATATAAGATCCACAAGGACAGAGACTTCTAGAATGTTCATTATATTGCATTGTAAATATATATACTTTTTGAAACAGAGTTTCACTTTCTCACCCTTGGTAGAGTGCTGTGGCGTCATAGCTCACAGCAACCTCAAACTCTTGGGCTCAAGTAATCCTCTTGCTTCAGCCTCCCGAGTAGCTGGGACTATAGGCACCTGCCACAATGCCTGGCTATTTTTAGGGATAGGGTCTTGTTTATGCTCAGGCTGGTCTTGAACTCCTATGCTCATGCAATGCACCCACCTCACCCTCCATTGTAAATATTTCAAAATTTTCTGTCATTATGTTTTGACAGCTTAATAAACCTGCCTGGCTGGGGAGAGAATGCCTTTTTGGAGCTGGTCACTTTTTAGAGATAGCAAGTGCTAAGCTAAGAGTAAGATGCTGCTATGCAAACTAAGCGATCCAGAACCACACCTCCCCTATCTGGCCGATGGCCAGGACACAATATTCCTCTGCTTTCATCACCCCAGGGCCAGGTACCAGGCAAGCAGGGACTACACCTATAGCCCAAAGCCTGTCGAAGTCATTCAAACCATGCTGACCTACACGGTGCACCCCGCCCACCTGCCTTTTCCACGGAAACCTCGATAGAGGCTCCAATCTACAGTATAATACCCTCTACTTTTCCCTAAGCCTGTCCTGTGTCTCCTCTTGTGTCCATACCTAACAAATCATCTCATAAAAGAATATAAAGCAGATATCCCAGGACCAAAAACAGTACCCAGCACAGGGTGGGTTTACGTGGTTACAGGTAAATGTGGACAAGCTTTGTAAAAGCTGGAAAGAGAAAGGTGGAGAAAGGTGGATACAAAGGGGATGGTGGGTGCAGGAGACGGGAATAAGGTAGCTGGTAAGAAATGAGTCAGTTGAAAGCAACTGTGGAGAACTCAGAGGGTATACCACTTTATATTTTTAAAAAGTGTTTCCTACGCATACTAGCAATGTCCAGTAATAAAACTGAGAGTCTGAAAGTGCCAAGAAGGCGTAAGTGAAGACCATGTGGTGGGTTTAAATGGAAGGAGAACTGGGGTGATGGAAAAATCAATGACAAAAGTGTTACACTTTATTTTCTTTTCAAAACCAAAGAGAATTCCTATGGAGGGGAAGCAGAAAAATGTTACTGAATTCAGCAGCATGAAACAGTGATAATTAATTGTCTTATTTAAAATAGCACTTCTGGCGTGGGTTTATGCATATACATGAGAAACTGATTCTGTATAGAAAATGGAAGGGGAAAGGAAAAAATGCAGAGTGGGAAGTGAAGAATCCGATTACACAGAATACACAACACCAATAAAGTTTTCCAAGTGGAGGTTTCGCGATACCTGCGCCTTTCCGTATCTTGCTCGTGGACTCTGAGGGTATTTGTGCACTAGTTCCTTAAATGCTTCCACTGCTTCCTCGATTTTTCCCTGTAAGGAAGATGCAGTTACATAAACAGAATAAATCTAAATGCATAATGTTATTCAATATGGTTATTTAATATCTCTAAGTGATTCTGTCAAAATTTACTATATTCTATTCTCAGTTTAAAGATAATTTTATCTAAGATTTTTTAAAAAACCAGAAACGAGCATATTTATACATAGTTTTAAAAAAAGACAGCTGATAAATAATGTAATGTGTGCCTTTGTTAAAGAAATTGCATTTTCCTTCCATGTATACCACTCCAGCCTGCATTCTCAAAGATTTTTAGGTTTTAAGTGGGTGATAAGGGATACCACTGGTAGCTGGAATGTCTTGGGTCTTTGCAAGTCAATAAGACATCTCATCACAGCTTTGGAGATTATATTAAAGCGTGGGGAATGAACATGCAAGATGAGAAGGCCACTTGGTGATGATACCCTCACCCTCTGAATGTCAAGGTTGACTCTGCTCGTTTGGCTAACTAGCCTGTATCACTGCCTCTGTGTCATGTGACCCATCCCAACGCTCCCAGGGGCCCTTAAGAAGGTGGCCCAAGTGCTTTCCAGCCACTACTGCATGTGGAAAAAACCGAGCATGTGCAGCAGGAAGGCCTGGGGAGAGGCACCCTCCCTGCACCCCTCTCCAAGCAGTGCCCCTGCACAGCAGACACAAACGTCTGTTTGCTTCCAATGGGCAACCTGCTTAGGTCAAGGATATTGGGAACCTTAGGACAGAGACACATTGTTCAAGTTGAAGTTTCCCCAATATGTCAACTTTCTATAAATTGGTGAATCCACTCATTCCACGTGTAAATGCAAGCAAGCTCACTGTGATTGATAGGTTTCGACCTTCACTGAGTCGAGGTGTTAGACAACAAAATTTGCTTCACAAATATGGCGGTGCAAAGCAAACTTTAAAGTACTAGTCAATTGTTCATACATATATCTGAACGATTTATTTGAATATTGAGGAGTCAGGCAACACCCACATTAAACGTTAAAGTTCCTCCTTCAAATCATTGCTGCATTTACAATGCTGGTGGGACCGCAAAGTAATACAACCTTTTTGGTAGGAAGTATGGAGAATCCTCAAAGAACTCAAATCAGACTTCTCCTTTGATTCTGTAATCCCATTACTAGGCATCTACCCAGAAGAAAAAAATCATCTTATCATAAGGACATTTGCACCAGACTGTTTATCGCAGCTCAATTTGCAATCACCAACATGTGGAAACAGCCTAAATGCCCACCAACCCAGGAATGGATTAACAAGCTGTGGTGTATGTATACCATGGAATACTATTCAGCCATTAAAAAAGATGGAGACTTTACATCTTTTGTATTAACCTGGATGGAGCTGGAACATATTCTTCTTGTAAAGTATCACAAGAATGAAGAAGCAAGAAGCCAATGTACTCAATTCTAATACAACGCCAGTAGATGATCTAATACATATCCACATAAGAGAAAAACTCAAATTAATTCAAGGTGGGAGGCAGTGGAATAAGGGAACTGGGAGAGGGGTGGAGGGAGGGAGATGGGTGTGCTCCCACGTAATGGGCACAATGTTAGGGTGTACGGTACACCTCTTGGGGGCAAGACACAGTTATAAGTGGGACTTTACCTAACAAATGCAAACATTGTAACCTAATTCTTTGCACCTTCAATTAACCTGAAACAATTAAAAAAAAATTTTTCCCTACCAAACAAAATCATTGCTGTAGGTTGATAATCTATCATCAAAGAGGGAGGTTTTCTATTCCCTCTCACATGCCTACAAGTGATGCTGGGGGTTGGTGGCAAGTATGTGTTGAGTGTAGTAGTTATGAGTGCAGGCTCCAGAATGACTGGTTTGAATCTGGGTTCCTCAGCTTATAAGGTGTGTGACTTACGGCGAGCTACTTAGGACCCTACCTCAGGTGCCTCACCTGCCAACCCGATCACCTGGTGAGGTGGGTGTGAAGGTTGACTATGACAACATAATTGCTTACAGACAATGCAGAGAGCAATGCACGGAGCAATGGGAGCTATTATTACTGTGGCCCGTGGGGTGTGTGGGCAGGCAGAAGATAGTCACCTGGGGGAAAAGCAGCTTATTGGAAAGAGAATGAGAACTTAGATGCAGGGGTAAACCAAGCCAGGAACACATTCTCCAAGTCTGCAGTCCTTAACCCCTGGCAGCGGACCAGTACCAGTCTACAGCCAGCTAGGAACTGGGCCACTTGGCAGCGGGTGAGAGCAGGTGAGGGAGCAAAGCTTCATCTGCATTTACAGCCACTCCCACTGCTTGCATCACCACCTGAGCTCCGCCCACTGCTCACATTACCACCTGAGCTCCGCCCCTGTCAGATGAGGGGCTGTATTAGACTCTCAGAAGCGTGAACCCTAATGTAAACTACGCATGTGAGGGGTCTAAGTCGCGAACTCCTCATGAGAATCTAACGCCTGATGATCTGACGTGGGATCTGATGCACTTGAATCATCCAGAAACCATCCCCCAACCCCTCGCCCTACCCCACCTCGGTTGGTCGGTGGAAAAACTGTCTCCCATGAAATCGTGCCTAAAAGGTTAGGGACCACTGCTCTACCTTCTACTTATTGCCATAAACAATAGTATCGCCATTTAAAATACACTGTCTTTCTCACAATATTAATTTTTAAAACCTCTATTTGATTTTTTTCTGTGAATGATTTTAAGGAGTGTTATTTTTTCCATGTGATTTTCTTATAAAAATCCTGTATTAGTTTCCAGTGGCCACTATAAGAAATCACCACAAAATTGGTGATTGGAAGCAAGTGAAATGAATTCTCTCTCAATTCTAGAGAATAGAAGTCTATAGAAAACTAGTTTCATGGTCAGCTGCATTTCCTCTGGAGTTTTTTTTTTTTTTTTTTAGACAGGGCTTGCTTTTATCACCCAGGCTGGACTGCAACAGCACGCTCACAGCTTACTGTAGCCTCAAACTCCTGGGCTCACATGATCCTCCCATCTCAGCTTCCAAAAGCGCTGGGAGGTTCTCACACAGAATCTGTGCTGGCCTCTTCTAGCTTCTGGTAGTTGCTGGGATTCCTTGGCCTAAGGCTGGGTCACTTAATCTGCATCTTCATGTCACCTGCCATGTGTGTCTTCTGCTCTATCTATATCAAATCTCTATTTGCCTGTCTTAGGACACATGCAGGGCCACCTAGATAATCCAGAAAAAAAAATCTCTCTTTTGCAAGATCCTTAACTTACTCACAATGATCTTCATGACCCTTAATGACCTTCTTTCCAGATAAGGAACAATCATAGGTTCCACGGATTAGGGTGTGGATATCTTGGTGAGGCCTTTGTTCTCTCACAGTCCCACAGAACAGGAGTCCGAAATTAGTTTCTCCGGGATGAAATCCAGATGTCGGCAGGGCTGGGCTTTGTCCAGAGGCTCTGGGGAGTATCTGTCCCTGACACGTGGATGCATCCCTCCAATCTCCACTTCTGTCTTTTTATTGCCTTCTCCTCTGCGCCACCTTCTAATTTGTCTGTATCAAATTTCTCTCTGCCCCCCTCTCACAAGAAAACGTAATTGCATTTACATCTGAACTGAATAATCCAGGATAATCTCTCTATCTCAAGATTCTTAATCACATGTACAAAGACCAGATCTTTTCCCCCAAATAGCCTAACATTTACATGTCAAAAGGATTAGCACACATATCTTTTAGGGCAGTAGTTCTCAACCTGTGGGTCGTGACCCACAGGCCGCGGCATTAGGAAGGTTGAGAACCACCGTTTCAGGGGCTCATTTTCAGACTAGTACATACTCTACGCAACTTTATTGCAAATGTCAAAGCTACTCCTATGAGAACTGTGATAAATGTACCATTAAGACTTAAAATGTAGGAATAACAATGTTCACAACAAATGTGATAAAGCATGTTGTACCTGCTGGACAGTCTCAAGTTTGAAAAACTAGTGAAAGATTTTGGCTTTGTTCCAGGCATCCTGTAGATCCCTTCAAGACAAAGGGGCTGGCCATCTGTCCTCAGCTGGCTGGCAAAGTAAACGTGTTTGCTTTCAGTCTGAAAGAATTTCCCTTCCCTAGGTTCTTACACAGCTCCTAACACTACTGTGCAGTTCTTATTTTAAAAAAACTCAATTGCAAGATATGGTATTTGTCCAGAACTGCCTGAAACCGGTATGTTCCTCAACATAGCTTGCATTTGGTCCCAGGACCGAGGGAGACACAACCTTGGGACTCACCATTGTGGCACATGGCCAGTGAGTGGTGCTGAGGACTAAGACACACCCCTGCAGGGGTGGTGTCGAACACACTGGTGTGGCTTCAAGGAGGACGCTGGGCAGTCCTTCAGTGTACTCTTCATGAAGATCCACAGCTCAGAGATTTTTTCTGGGCTTGGTGCAGAATAGCCACTCTGATAAACAACGATAGTCTGACTGTTTTCCTTGCTGTACCGCAGTGCAGTTGACTTCACCCCTAGCACGCTTTAGCATCTGTGTTGTTTCATGTGCTTTATTACATTTTCTCCCCCTTTTTTTATATTTATAATACCGTGATAATAATTTAGTCCAACAATTACATGAACATATTTTAGTGTATCATTTTCAATTGTTTTGGGGGGCGGTTAGAGAGGAGTTTTAAACAATAAATATTATTTTTTGATAGATAATTAAAATATGATCAGATCTGTACTTCTTTTGGGAAAACAAAAAGTGACCACATGCTTCTCACATAGTCTAATCCTCAAACCTGAGATATGAACTGAGTCTGGACGGGCTCTGTCTGGGCCTTATCTTCAGTTTCAGCCATTCCCAGGCACTTCGTACATCCTTTGAAAATATTAATACTAGCTATAAAAACAATCTTAAAGACTTAATTATGCTGATGATTTAGTCAACAACATGGCTCTCTGTTGTTTCAGAAGCAAGAAATGCGTATGTGGCCACTTCTGCCCCTCATTTGCTCTGTTACAGATTTAAGGTGCTCTTTGAGGAAACTGACATCATTTCTCCAAAGAGACAAGACTGGAGAATACCCCAGGGACTCGTCCAGACTTTTATGTCCCACTCGCTTATTTACCCCTGGAGAATTGAGCCCTTTTTTACCATTTATTTTAATTATATAAAGATCCTTCCTTAAAGCTGTTCATTTCTTCATCCCGAAAGGCACCTGGGCAATAGACATCCAATGTTTTCACGTGTGGCATTTAGTGCAGAGAAAGTAGAGGTTACCAAGGGAGGTGAGAGAAAAAGAAGATTCGTACTTCATTTCCATTAACAAATACACATTGACAGCAAGTAGTAGGTGGCTTCACTTCATAAAGGTAACAATAAAGACTATGAAATTATTCCACATGGTTAAATTTAGGGGCAATGAACAATGACTTCGCCACAATATTCTTTGTTGTTACTCAGTTTTTAATCAGTTGGTGAACAGGGAAAGTCAAACTTCGCTTTCGAGCCTTGGTAACATGCTGGTTTAAGAGAAGCCTCTGTGTTTCTGGGTCCATTTCCGGTAAACATGTGGGAAGTGTATTCTTGCCCCACTTGAGTCCCCAACTTGAGCACTTCTATTATTGTTTTATTTACTTATTGTTCCCTTGTCCCCTTTTTTGCAGCCAATGCCTAGTTATAAAAAAGCATGTTTTAGGAAAACTAATGAGCATTACACAGAGTGTCCATTTGTGTTCAGAGGAGAAAAAGAGAAATTTCACCAAAAACAAGTAGATGATTAATGGAAGACGTGATGAAACACCTTATAATAAATATTGTCAGGACTGCGAATTATACGAAAATGATCAAAGTCAGGAGCAGATAATTTTAATCTAGGTTCAAGTCATTGTTTTCAAAAACTGTACTTTCTGGGCTGGGTGAGGCGGCTCACGCCTATAATTCTAGCACTCTGGGTGGCCAAGGCAGGTGAAGTGCTGGAGCTCATGAGTTTGAGACCAGCCTGAGCAAGAGTGAGACCCTGTCTCTACTAAAAATAGAAAAACTAGCTGGACATTGTGTTGGGCACCTGTAGTCCCAGCTACCGGGGAGGCTGAGGCAAGAAGATTGCTTGAGCCCAGGAGTTTGAGGTTGCTGTCGTGACTCCCTGGCACTCAACGCCAGGGTGACAGAATGAGACTCTGTCTCAGAAAATGAAAATAAAAACTGTAATATCAAGAAAGAAATGCAAATAGTATTTTAAATGAATAGATGAAGCAAAATACAAATCAATCACCCTGAAAACTGAAGGTATATGAGGTTAACCTTAAGGAAGAGGAATGTCATTTCATCTACCAATCACCATGTTAAGAGTATCAGTGTGGTCTTGTTTTTTCTTTTTGCATCAAAATGTGATAAAATTCAAATCTTCCACTTGCATGGTACTAGACAGTGTTCATTTTTTAAAAAATCTCATTTGATCTTTATTAAAACCAAGTAGGAGGTTGAAAGAATATTTATCATCCTTAAATTTTTAAATAAGAAAACTGAGGCTCAGAATGGCCAAGTGATTTGCCCAAAGACTCTATGACTAGACTAGCGATTTGCCCAAAGAGACTACGATGGAGGTGGTGCCACCCCCATCACCTGCCTCCGGAGGAAACTTCTATTCCTCCTAGGCCTTGCGGCTGCAATTCTCTCCCTTGGATTCATTCCACATGGAATCCTGATGAGCCTGGGGAAAACCCACTCCATTCAAAGGTTGTTTCTTGTACATTTATTACTTTTTAACAAACCGAGAGCAATGTCTGAGTTTACGTTACAAAACCATTGAACATTTTTATGCACAACAAAAATAACCACCTACCCTTTTACGGAGTTTTTCTGCAGCATCGAGTTCAGCTTTAATTGTTTTGTCAAATTTATTTAAGAGTTTAGGCTTCTTTTTCTTAACTGAAAGAAAAAAAGAAGTTTTTGGTTTTTAATTTTTCTTGCCTTGAAATGCTTATAAGAACAGTGATTTACGAGTAGAGAGAAATTCGATGTTGGTCTGCAGCAGCAAACCACAGGAGAACCACCCTGCGGGCCCCCTTCCCTTCTCCTCCCGGAGACAGAGACCAAGTCAGGAACTGCCACGGAAGACAGTGAAGCTCAAAGGTCTCCTTGCGAGAGTGGGTGAGTGGGCACCACTATCCTGAAACTCTCAGGGACACTAGCTGAGTTTCTGGAAGGAAAATGACAGCTGTGATTTCTAAACCATCACAGTCAACTAAAAGTCCAACAGATTGTTAGAGATAGTCTGACTGTGTCCACAAAGTTCCCTCCTCAGTCCCTCACCTGTTCACTTTCTCTTCACCTCTTCCATGGTGCCTTCCCCTTGCCAATTCCTGGATGTTACAGTCTTCAAAATTGGACGTAGTCCTCCCCCGCCACACACACAGGACACATTAACTAGTTCATTTTCTCTTGCATTACACAATCATCAATCCAAGTGCTTATTAACACAGATACCTCAAACTTGGTAGATCAGAAATAGAATTTGCTATTCCACATACATCTACTCTTTCTTGTATTTACCCTATTTCAGGGAATGGTGCCGTAGGCACCCAGTTGTCCAAACCAAAAACCAGGGCAGGAAATGAAAGCTGTTCGTTCAGCTGCTCCAGTCCCCATACCTGGCACTGCATGCACCTTACCTTTTATTCTCTCTAACTCCTGAACATGGGGAATTTAACTTCACAGGTAAGACCTCTGAAATCCCCCTCCTTTCCTCTCATGGGAGGAAGAAAACACTTGTCAGTTTCTGAGTAGAGGGAAAACCTTTTTTTCCTAAAAACCCGTAGTCTCCTGCCTCTCCCGAGAGGGCAGGCAATGTGACCACTGATCTGCCGAGTGGAGGGAAGAAACATGCTTCTGTAGGTGGGTCTCACTTCTTCACTGCCTCCCAAGATCATGTTTAATGAGCTAAACTGATCAAATCCACAGAGAGAGCCCACGCACGGAACAACCAGGGCTGTCCTGTACCACCGGGAGTGGGCGGGTATGTCCAATCTGCAGTTCAGGATGAAGAAATCTGTTACTCCGGATTCTCCACACTCCATCCCTCAGTTGAGATCTCATCAGCAATGAAGCTGACACTCTCATGATCATCACCTTTCATTCCACTACTTATGCCTTAAAAATCAGCTGTGATCTTCCGTATCCCTTATCCCACTCTGCTCTTCTAACTGGACTCCCAGCTCCTCTCTTGTTGGAAACTGTAAGTGTCTGAAGCAGAGACAGGAAACAGGGAATAAAGGGCTTTTCCAAGGGTATGTCATTATGCCACCGTGTATACTGATGTGGAAAATCCACCGGCACTGGACTGAGACAGGGATTCACGGTGGTGGGAGATCGTGTCTTGTCATCTCAGCACAGAATTGTCTCCCAGTTGCTCATTTTACTTTTCTGGAAATGCCTATCAACAAAATGACATGAGGACCTCCAGGCAAGCCAGGCGTGCTGCCGGACAGCGTGCTTCATTGTGGGCATCGCTGACCGCTCACTGTGACTCCTGCGATATCAAACTCAAGTTAACATGAGATTTATTATGGCCGGGCGTTGTGGCGGGCACCTGTAGTCCCAGCTACTTGGGAGGCAGAGGCAAGAGACTCACTTGAGCCCGGGAATTGGAGGTTGCTGTGAGCTGTGATGCCACAGCACTCTATCCAGGGTGACAGCTTGAGGCTCTGTCTCAAAAAAAAAAAAAGAAAGAAAGAAAGAAAGTATCAACCCAATTTTAATAATGTTATTTAAGTGATTTGAAAGTTATTTAAAGTCACCTTTAAATCTTTGTTTCCATGAAATACTGATTTCCCAGTATGTTAAATAAAACAGTAATTTCTAAGCCTGGCTATACATTAGTATCTGTAAGGAAACTTGAAACAAAATAGACATTCCCAAACCCTAAAACTAAAAAAAAAAAAAAAAAAAAAAATTAGCTACCGGTGATCGTGGTCTGCAACATCTCAGATACACCTGAAAATGAGTACAAAGGTCCCCCCTTCTCCGTGGTTTCCCTTCCAGAAGGTTTCAGTTACCCACAGTCAACCATGGTCTTGAAAATACTGAATGGAGTACAGTAAGATATTTTGAGAGAGTCCACAGTCACATAATCTTTATTACACTATATAATTATACTGTTTTATTATTAGTTATTATTGTTAATCATTTACTGAGTCTGATTTATAAATTCTGTCACAGGTATATATGTCTAGAAAAAAACATAGTATATATAAAGTTTGTTGCTATTTGTGATTTTAGGCATCCACTGGGGGTCCTGGAACAAAACCTTTATGGATAAGGAGAATCTACTGTATATATTCTATGAATGAATAATTTAGGTATTTTTAAGAGTAGTTTTTGATACTATCTTATTTTCCATTTGATTTTTCAGACAACAGGGTATATAAGTTTGACTGGTATTTGTCAGCATCAGTGTTGACTGGCTTTCATTATTTTATCTTTTAAAAAAGAAATTACGTGGGGGTGGCGCCTGTGGCTCAAAGGAGTAGGGTGCCGGCCCCATATATCAGAGGTGGTGGGTTCAAACCCGGGCCCGGCCAAAAACTGCAAAAATTAAAAAAAAAAAAAAAAAAAGGAAATTACATGGGATTCATATTTTTTTAGATATCATCTGCAATATCACCAAACCCAAGTGGAGACCTTTAAATGTAATATGATAATCACAGTGAGGGAAATGCCAAGAGCATCAGCAGAGTTTCTCCTGGAGTTATGAGGATGAAAGCCCAGCAGGTGGAACTTACTAATCTTGCTGTGGACGCGTGGAGGAAGACAAACAGGACAAACACAAACTTTCTTTTTTTTTTTTTTGAGACAGAGCCTCAAGCTGTCACCCTAGATAGAGTGGCGTGGCATCACAGCTGACAGCAACCTCCAATTCCTGGGCTCAAGCGAGTCTCTTGCCTCTGCCTCCCAAGTAGCTGGGACTACAGGCGCCCGCCACAACGGCCCGGCCATTTTTGGTTGCAGCCGTCATTGTTGTTTGGCGGGCCCGGGCTGGATTCGAACCCGCCAGCTCAGGTGTACGTGGCTGGCGCCTTAGCCAGTTGAGCCACAGGCGCAGAGCCCAAACACAAACTTTCAACAAATAATCCAGCCGTGAAGACCCTGGCCTCTGGGAAGTGAGAAATGGTTGAGCTACTTGGGCAACAGCAAAATAATTAAAACGACACAAAACCTCTTTGTGATATGTTAGCAAACAGATATTAATACATGTTTAAACGGCAGCATTCTCATTATGGACAAATGAGATTATAGATCCATAACACAGACGTAAACCCATTGTGTGATATATTGAAAAACAAAGCCATTATCTTTATGAAATAGATGTAGCATAAAATATCTGTAAAGAGATATCTATAAAATATCTATAAATATCTATCAAATACTAAGGTTAGAATCAAATTTCTAAGTATTTCCATGTCATATAGGAAACAATGATTTGCAAGAAACTGTCAGGCAATGAAGGGCAGTGATCTCTGAGACGCAGGAATCAAACTTCTCAAACCAGTGATAAAATAAAAAATCCAAAAGCAGAAGGAAAGAATAGACATGTCACAGACAAGGAGATAAAAACAAGAACGGCCTCACTCAGCCATCAGGGGTGCAAGAATTCGCCCGCTCTGCCCACTGATGCTGGCATCTGTGCACACCATTCTGGAGGCTCAGGGCAGGTCCACCCCACCCACCATCACTGCTGTTAATGCCTGAGGGAGCTGCCTTAAAGCCTGAGGATTGAACTACCCCTCCTGCCACTGCAATCACCTATGCATACCATCTGGGTTCTGAGGACACACCTACTCTACCCATCACCACCACCACTGGGACCTCTACATACCATCTGGGAGTGTGGAGAGCAACCTGGCCTGCCCACTGCAGCCTGCACTCCTGGGCACCACTGGGAAGCCAGAAGACAAGCTCTCCCAGCCCAGCAATACCCCTGCCAGTGCCCACACACATCATCTGGGGGTTGGAGATTGACTCACCCTGCTGGCTGCTGCCAACACCCTCACAAATCACCTGGTGGCCTAGTGATCCACCAACCCCGTCTGCCATGACCAGAGCCAGTGCATCCCTTCAGAGGCCTGAAGACAGGCCAGCCAGCTTGCCTCCACCACCACTGGCACCCATCTCACGTACACTTGGGAGACCGAGGACTGGCCCACCCAGCTGCTATTGCCATGGCTACTGCCTGCATGAGCCACTCTGAAGCCCCACCACTGCGACTCCCGTCACCAACACTGTGCATGCTGCCCGGACCTCTGAGCACTCACCCACCCTTCTAGCCAACTGCTACTACTCCCAGAACTCAGGAAAGCTGCCTGGAGCCCCAAGGATCGGCCCACCCGCACTGCTACAACAGGTGCCCATATATGTATGCTGCCTAAGGGCTCAAGGACCAACACGCCCGGCCACTGCTGCCACCACTGTGGCCAAGGATTGGCTTGCCCATCCCCAGTGAAGCCTCACCAAAGTCTCCACTAACAACCATAAGACTGGAAGAGGCAACTATTATACTAAATGTGTAGATATCAACGTAACGACACACAAAAATGAAAAAGCACGGGTATATGACACCTCAAAAGGAACACAATAATGCTCCAGCAATACATTCCGATAAAAAGGAAATCTATGAAATGCCTAAAAAAGAGTTTAGAGTGACATGAAAGTAACTCAGTGAGATACAAGAGAACATTGAAAAACAATACAAAGAATTCAGGAAAGCCATTCTTAATGTGAATGAGAAATTCAACAAAAAGATATATACCATAAGAAAAAAAAAAAGCCAAAAAGAAATCCTGAACTGAAGGATTCAATAAATGAACTACAAAATAAAGTCAAGGACGTCAATAATATATGGAACAGAACAATTTCTAAACTTGAAAACAGGTCTTTTGAAATGAAAAGTAATAAAGCCTATGTGACATATGGGGCACAATTAAGTGACCGATACAATTTAATTTTAATTCTCACCAGCAATGTATTAGAGTTCAAGTATATCTGTCCACTATTAGGAAAATAAAGCAAGAAGCTGGAGGCTGGGGGGAAATATTTTCATGTCTTATCTCTGATAAATACCTTTTAAAAAGAATGTGCCAATAACTCTCAATACTCAAAAATAAATGTTCACTTATTCTTGAGTTCTTACAAGAACATAAATGAACAGTTTAAAAAATGGGCAAGATTTGAACAGATACCTCACCCACGGAGAGACAAATAAGAAATAACTTCATGAAAAGATGCATAACGTCAGTTGCCATTAAGGAAATCTAAGTTCAAGCCAAAATAAGTCACTACTAACACATCAATTAGAAAGGCTGAAACTGAAAAGATTGACCTTGTCAAGTGTTGGTAAGGATGTGGAAGAAATGGAACTCCAACACGTTGCTGGTGAGAATGTAAAATTAAATTGTATTAATATACACACTTAGGAAACAGTTTGAGAATTTCTTTAAAAATTAAATATACATATACCATGTTGTGTGCAGGCAGAATGGGGTCTTCCAGCACGATGCAATCATTCCCCTCCTAGGTTTTCCAATAAGGGAAATGAAAGCACGTGTACACATGAAGACTTGTACATGAATGTTCATCGTGGATTTATTTGTAATAGCCAAAAACTGGAAACAACCCAAAGGCCACCAATAGACAAATAGTTGAAACTATACTGTATCGATAAAATGGATACAATTCATCAGTAAAAAGAAATGAACTCTTTTCTTTATACTATAACATAGATGAAGTCTCGAAATAATTCTTGAGTGGAAGAAGCCAAAAAAATAAGGGTAGATATATGATTCTACTTACATAATCTTTCTGAGAAATATAAACTAGTATGTAGGTATGCTCAGCTGATCAGTGGTCACCTAGGGTTGGGGAGGACCACAGAGGATGAACTTACAAGAGAGACTGTAGAAAAGCACAGGGGACTCTTGGGGTCATCGGATATGGTCCTTATGGTGAGTGTGGTGAGGGTTTTTTGGCTTCATACAGGTCAACACTTACCAAATTGTATGTTTAGGTAAAGCTTATTGCACGTTAACTATCCCCAATAAAGCATTGTTATAATAAACATATGAAAACATAACCACAATACTACTATATACTACTACTATATACTACTAATACTACTACCTAAAAAGAAATTAACAATAGTTCCTAAAATATCATAGTTGGACACTTTCCCTGGATAGTCAGTATTTAAACTTACTTGATTGTCTTAAGATTTGATAGTTTTAGAGTTTGTTAATCTGAAATGGAACCAAAACTAGAACCAAAGAGTGCAAATAGTTTTGTCTGAAATAAGTAAGTCAGAACTTCCTACAAAATCTTGTAAGATATTCATTGTTCAAGAATAATACTGAAGAGAAAAGGGCCAGGACACCATAACTATTGGTAGATGGAAAAGAAATCCAATCTAGAAATTCACAACCTGCTCTGACCTGTTAATCAAAAATTTTCCACTGCATTAATTTGGTTATTGGATTCTCTAGGGAAACATTATACGACAGTTTTCAAATCATTCTGACACACACTAATTGAATGTCCCACAAGGTATTATGCTAACTAGCATAGGGCACACAAAGATAAACAAAACACAATCCATATTCTCAAATACTTTACACGTTAGAAGGGGGTAAATTAACGACTGGAATGAAAGGGGGAAATTATCAGGCAAAATAAGAAAGTGCCTTGGGAATGCAAAGAAGCAAAACATTACTACTTATTGGAAAAATAAAGAATTAAGGAGTAAGAAGGCATTTAAATTGAGACTTGAAGTACACATCTAATTTAGGTTGAGGGAGGGGCAGAGGAGAATATTCCAAAGAAAGAGAGACGTATGGAGGCAGAAATGAGAAAGAGGTAACCTCAGAGATTTGTGAACACTCTGGAGGACGTCCTTGGGGTTTCATACATTTTAAAACTTAAGAAATTGTATGCTTTAGGTGAAGTTTACTGTATGTTAACTATACCACAATGAAGCTATTAAAATAAACATATAAAAACATATCACGATCATTATCATATCTAAAATGAAGTTAACAATAATTCCTTAATATCATAGGGTAGGGATGGGAATAGTTAGGGGCAAAGCCGCATAGGTGGCTTGAAGCTAGACAATGGGGCTTCCCTACTGCGAACATTACTGCAGTGAATTTAGACTTTACCCCACAGACACTGTGTTATCAGTGCTGGCTTTGATGAATGAGCATACATAACCTGTATTTAGGAAAGGTTCCCTGGTACTAGGCACATATAAGCAGAAGGACATAAAAGCAGAGGTAGGAAAACTCTTTGGTTGTGAGGACAAGCTGGAGAAGTCACAGGGTGGAGGCAGGCAGTGCAGAGAAGAGGAATGGTTAAATTCCTGGCTAAATTAAGTGGTTAAAGTTTAGAAGAAAAAACAGACTTGAAAATAAAACCCAGAGATAGTTAAATTTGAAAATATCAAAGAAAAAATTAAAAATTATAATCTCTTATCTGTAAAACTCATATTCAGATAAATCTATTTCACTTAAAAAAAACACATGTATTAATTTCATTGCCATTTTAGATAGGCTTTTTTTTTTTAACATAATGTGTTACTGAGCATGCTGGCACTTAAGAGAGAAGGGGGTGATGTTCCAAAACATGACAGATTATCGTCAACCCCAAAGATGGGATATATGTTGTGATCCTTTTTATGAATAATGTACAGTTTATTTTTATGCAACAGCAAACCACATGTTTTGGTTTTTAACAGATGGCAATCTCTTTTTATCACGGTTTTAAACTTCCACACTGGGAATGAAAACTATTTATACAGTAAACACTTTAGCTGATCCTATCTTTGGACAAGTTTAATTAAAGAATGAGAGACCAATTGCACAATCAAGCAGGCTCAGGGGAGGAAGAAAGAACTTGCTGCCTTGCTGAATACATTATTTTATTCTAGCAATTTACAGCATCCATGAAAATTAATGGCACTATTGAATTTTATAATAAATCCCTTAAGCATTTATCTTTTTTTGTTAGGTGTTTTCAAACTCGGTGTTAATAAAGCTTTAACACCCAAGGTAGAAAGAAAGAATAATTTACTCTTTAATGAGATGCCACTTTAAGCATTACTCAAATAGGTCTGCATCTCAAACTGTGTTCAGGTTAGAGATATTCATTTTCTACACATACACACATTTTAGGGAAACATCCTTAAAGAGTTACTACCCTTCTTTTGCCCTTAAAACATTGGGATGCCACTCAGATAAAGTTTATCACATTCATCAGGAGTCTCATAGAAAAGGAATATACACAGGAAATAAACAGGATTAGACTATTTGGTGATAACACGCATTTTACCATAATAATCATTAGAGGGAAAGCAATGATAATACTTGTTCATATCTGTAGAGCATAACACCAGTGACAAAGCAAAATGGTCATCTGATTTGCATAAAATCTGCAGGACTATGGATAGACTCATCTCCATATTTTATAAGGATAAAGAAAAGTTCAGAAAGGTCAACAGACCTGGTCAAGATCAAAGAGGTTCGGTGCCTGTAGCTCAGCAGCTAGAGGGCCAGCCACATACACTGGAGCTGGTGGGTTCGAACCTAGCTTGGGCCTGCCAAATAACAATGACAACTATAACCAAAAAATAGCCAGGCATTGTGGTGGGTTCCTGTAGTCGCAGCTACTTGGGGTACTAAGGCTAGAGAAT
>CAUYRH010097737.1:0-30161 GCA_963574655.1 Perodicticus potto
TCACGCTGTCTCCCTGTGTCCCCAAGGGGAAGTTCCTGGGTAGATCCCACCTGCCAGAGATGCCTGAAGTCCTCTCTCCCCAGTCTCACCGTGCCCAGCCGCAAGGAAGCTGTTACTCGGCTGCCATCTTGCTCCGCCTCCTAATCTTCACTTTTAAAGAAATATTCTTGTTTGCTTATAGTTTCTTACGCTCATTTTTAAAACTGGATCCCTAGACAAGATAGCAACTTAACAAATCTGGAAAATATTTTTGTTATCTGTGTTGGCCATTAGTAGACAAACTGTACATATTTCTGCATCATTTTCCAACATCTATTTTATCTCATAAAATAAGACTTTGAGTAATAATCATGAATTGGCAATGTTATTACACAACATTTTTAAGACAGAAAATTATAAGGAAGAGATTTCTTTGCCATCCCACTGGTATCAATGCCTACATGGCAGGCGTCTCTTTGGTGAAGTCTGGTAGACGGTGGGAGACAGGATATCATCACGCTGCTGGGAGCAAGTCTCTCCCAGATAGAACTTGCTTATCTGTCTCTTTTTGTGATTCCTACTAGACTTTAATTTTCACTCGCCATGTGAATTGACAGAAAGAATTTATTCAGAGCTAAATTTTATCACACTTTCAATCCTAGTCTCGGCCTCTATTTGTGGGTTTCTGCAACATGTTATACTAACATAGAACTAAATTGCATTCTGTAATGCTTCAAGAGGCACAAGATAGAGAAGATGTTATTATATGGTTATTCATCCTTAGTACCAGAATTGCACAAGAGTCAAATAGGATCCCTTTGACCCATTTATTAAGATATCGTGATTATTATACCTAATATTATGCATAATAAATATTAGTTTTTTTTTAAGACAATAAGAGGATTCATGAAAAATAAATATCTAGCCAGGTAGAGTGGTTCCTGCCTACTATCCTTGCTATTCAAGAGGCTGAAGTATGTGAGTTTCTCACTGGGTTAGGTTTTCTGGTGATTCATATGGTTTAAGAATTTATGCTCTAATTTCATCAGATATTTGTACCCATCTATTTATTGTAATTTTGTATTCATATTTGAAAATATAAACATGGAGTTTCCCCTACACTGCATGTCTTCCACCTATATATGGATTAAAAATGTATTGGTTTAAGACTTCAAAGTCAAAATAAAGGTTGACACTGAGCATTCAAATGCCAGTTTTTGCAGCAGCCACTCTTGAGATAGGTTGTCATCAAAGTTATTCATCGTTTCCTTAAATGAACATTGGTAGTTAGCAATTTGTTGTCCATGAGGGCCTTTTAATTGATCTTCAAAAAGTGACTTTGAACGTATGTTATTTTGTTAAATTATAGATGCTAAGTGAATAAATTCTTTAGTTGCATGTTTTCTTTCTACAATCACTTGATTGTTTCCTGTAAAACCCTGTTGACTTTTTAAGGACTGTATTCAAAAATTTTTCTCGTAATTTTCCTTCTGTGCTTGTGGTTCTCGATTAGTTTCTTCTTTTCTTATAAGCTCAACGACCAGTGGATTTGTCCCATGATCTTTTCTTTAATTCCAAAATTTTCTTTTACTTGGATTGGTTCTTTTTAATCTGATTTCATGGCCCATCATTTTAGTAGAATCTAGTTACCTACAGTAACTAGTAGTGAGTTACCTAAAGGACTTCCCAACCTGTCTCTAGATGGATTTTGTCAATGAAAAGACCACAAACATTATTTTATGTGTAATTGCCTATGTACTGAAAGGTTTAAATTGAACACGAACATTAAGGGAATATTCATTTCATATGTACAAACATGTAAATTTCATATATTGTTTAGAAACCAATGTTGGATCTTTCTAAACTCTTATTTCAGTATCTCCTTTTAGAGATTAAAAAGCACATTGAGCCAAAAGTCAATTTGACATTCAGTGATCCCTAAGATTGACTAAGAGTAAAAGTATCTCACGTTAGCCATTCAGAAAAATGAGGTATATGCATAGGTCGATACATGTATATGAAAACCAACTGTGAACACCGGCGGAATATAAAGGGTAAGGAACACAGTCATATTTGGAAAATAGACTGCCAGACTTCTCAAACTTCAAGTTGCTTTGCCTCTAGCATTTTCCCCTTAATTTTCTTTTTCCTAGGTAGGTGTATTTTGAAGGAAATTTAACTTGAAAAGCATATTTCTAAAGCTAAACCACAGACTATGCAATGTGAATAATAATGATCTTCAGCTTGTTGTTTTTAAAGTCCTGAAGAAATCTGATGGACCAGGCCAGCAGTACTTTATAATGGCTTCATAATAGTTTCATGCAGTTTTCTTCAATAAATGGCTTGGAAAAATAGGGAAAAAGTATGGAACACTACAGAAAAATATTTAAAATCATTAAAACCTATAGACTATTTAATCACCTCTTAATTCTGGTGCAGCATGCATACTACTTTTTACTTCAGGTGATTTTTTTTTAATAAATTTATTGGGGTATATTTACATCTCTCACAATACACCTATTTCAAGAGTCCATTGAAATAATTTCTGGTACTTTACTGACTCCTGCCACTCTCTCCATAAATCATTTTTAGAATATTTTCTTCCCCTCAATAAGTATTGATGTTGAACCCATCCTTGCATTTGTCTTGCAGATTTCACTATAAACTGTAATTTAAAGGCCTTCGTATGGAATTTAATTTTTTCATAAATAAAACAACACGAAATGACTTAGTTTACTTCGCAAACTTGCAAATGAATGTTTAAAATGTTTTCCACACAGTAGGTAAAAATGTAGCATCTCCCTGTACAAACCAAAGTCTTCATAGCTGTATCAGAAAATGCTTACTCCGTGCAGGATTTTGATAATTTTCTTTTAGCGATTGCAGTAGGGAACTAGAAAGGCTGGAACCTAAATACACACATCGAAATGAAAGCCAAATCCTTAGAAGATATATTACTATAGTTGTATCCACATAATTTTCTTTTTAGCTTTACTTATGAAATCTAAAAATGGAACAACTTGAGGCTATTTTTTATAATATGCTAACATTTTTATGGTGTGTGTTAAAATTAATCAGCTCCAATTTTCAAAATTCTGAGGTCAATTATGTAAAGTATTCATAATTGAAAAAATATGTATTGACGCATTTTACTGTTTTAGAGAGACTGGAGACCAGAATTGCTCCAAAATTCATGGCTAGCTAAAAAGGTATTTGAGAAAAATTCTTCAGCTAAATTAATCCTGTGACTGACTAACAAAGAGGTCGAGCCACAGGCATCATGAAAACTAAGCAACAAGTTGTCTTCCCCTCCAACCTCTCCTTTGCTTTCTGTTCTGGATTTTTTAAGAATCTCTGTTTCTGAAGACAATTTATCTATTGCAACTACGTGTTTGCATTTCTTAATCAAGTGGTATGGGGTGGAGAAGGAGGGAATTTGGGACAAGAAAAAGTTAGAAAGTATTAGTAAGTGCAAGCATACACAATTCAATTTTTACAGCCAAAGTAGAAATTTTGTAGGGCTGAATGCTTTGGGGAACTCTGTCAGTCTCTGTGAGTATTCTTTTTGTTTGTGTAAATATGCAAAAGACTCAGATTGGAATATTCCCCCACCTGCATCCTTCAGACAACCAGATAGAACAAATCTGTAAACCCTATTTAGTACTTAATTCGTTATATTTTAATTGAAATTTGATAATGGATTTGAGATGGATAGATGGAGAACATGTAGAATGATTATTAGGGTTCATGGTATAATTGTCAAAGTCTTTAAGTTTGTCCAATTTTCCTTAAAATGTTTGGGATTTCTTTTGAATTAACGTATGAAGACTGTTGTGTTCTTTAAGAGTATGCCTATTATAAATATAAGTTTCTGTCATCACAGTAACCTAGAATTACGGCTTCCCAGAAAGATGATTTTATGGAAATCAAAACATTTTCTGTTCTATATAGTAACCCACCAAATTTGTTCTCTTTTCTGGAATACTCTCTTGTCCCACTTTTTAAAGCCAATGAGTGTTTCTATATGTAAGTAAATTGGATAGCTCTGAACTAATTTCCAAAATCTGATTTCCAAATGTTTGAACAGACTTCATAGATTTCCTGTTACTGGAGGTTTGGACTTTTACCTCCGTAAAGGAAGGGATCAACCTATGTGATTTCTCAAGGGGACCTTTCTCTGCTTTAATTAGTCTCTGCTAAACTTGGGGTAGGATTGCTCGGCATATACAAGACATGTGGGCCAGCCATATATAAGCCATATGTGAAGCAGAATATCTCAACCTCTTTTCCACATACATGACGATTAACACTTGGATACAAAGCATGCTTCTGTGGTGTCTATTATTTTTAAACAAAAGTTTGGAAAGGTATAACAGAGAACAAAAGTTCATGATTCCTACAGCAATGAAGACTTAAGCAATGCTCACTCACTCATGCATCTGATACTTACAGGGACAATTGTCATTACTGTAGGAGTACATCAATTTCCTTCTCACCCGAGAATATACTGAAGTGAGAATGAAGTTATTATAGGGCCACAGTTGTAGCCACACAAATGCATGTGCATAAACACGCGTATCTGTTTGTGTCTCAGATTCTGGTACATCAATCAAAGCAATTTATTATGTGTTGCACAGACTCCAAGTTATTGTACTGCTACCAAGTTGTTGTGCTTTGAAAAATGGTGTCTAGTCTCAAACAACCATGACTTATTTTCTCCATCTTTTCATTTCTTTTCTTAAAAAGATAAAACGTCCAGCTAAGACTAAGCAAAATGGCTTTTTTGAGGCCTCAAAAGTACCAAACAGGACTAGGTATTCCCAGATGCAGGTATTAGCTTATAATTTAGCATTACCATTTAAACAACAATATAGGCTCCCTGAAATCATTGGGGCTAATGGGAACTCACAGGAGCCCTACAGATAGTAAGCCTGTAAGAGCAGAAATACCTACCTATCCTTCAAACAGCACACTAAGTTGAAACTAATTATTACCAAGGCTGTTACAGGCTGCTTTTAAACCTGCATTGAACATCAAAGACAGTAGTTCCTCGTGGCTGTCTGAATATTTGTGGTTCCTCCAAATTTACTTAATGAAACTTAATCACCAATGTGGTGATATTAGAAGGTGAACCTTTGGAAAGTGAGGGTAGAGCCCTCATGATTGGGGACACGGCTGAAAGTTTAGATCTATGAACCAGGAAATGAGCTTTCACCAGAGGCCATCTTTGAGTCACCTTGAGATTGGACTTCTCAGCCTCTGTCACTACAAGAAATAAATGTAAGTTGTTTATCAGCTATTCAGCTTATGGTATTATTTTAGCAGCAGCTTAAACAAACAGACTAAGACTAGGTCTCTGGGTTTGAAGAATGAGAAAAAAATTATAACAAGATTATGGACATGGCAGCTATTTCTTCATATACGTCATTACTTCTCTGTCAAGGCGAGGTCTTCTGCTTGCATAGAAAAACCTCTAGGATCATTCTATTTTATGATAGGTTTACTAGTATATTGCATTTTCCAAAAGCAAGCAATTACAAAAAAAAAAAGAATAAAACTATTTGCTCTATTTGTATTATTTACCACTTACACAATTTCTTATTTTAGAAATTAATCAACTTCAAATAGATAAGAGTTTTAAATATAGCTATTTGTCAATATTAACCTCTTTCACACTGAAGTGTTATATTTAGATATCACATACATGAAGATCTTGATTCTGTCAAAATATTAAAGAATATTAAAAGAATGAAATGAAATCTTCTCCATGATTACTATCTTTTTTTAAATTTCCTCATGTTAAGATAAAGATGGGATTAAAATGTTAAATGTATTCTTCAGTCTTAAAAACAACTTTAAGGTCTTTCAAAGTAAATAATTAAAATTTTGTTGTCTTCCAACATGTAGAATGTTTTTCTCCAAGCACCATTGATTTGGTTGAGAAAACTACTTTTCTCTTCTCTTTACTATAGAATTTGGATAACATAATTTTACAGAAAGTGGTCTCTCTCCCAAGCATATTTTAATTATCATTTTTTGTTTGAATTTTATTGTTTTAAAATTAGGAGCTAAACAAAGTCCATCTTTCAGAGGAAATATTCACAAAATACATTATACTTAGTATTGTGAAGCTGATTGACCTGCTTTACTAGATTTAGGACACTGAGGGACTATAGTTTATTGGGAGGACATCCTGGTTGGGGCGTGATGTAATTACAATTCAATGCAGTGGGCTAATTATTAATAATAGAAGAATAAGCAACTATCCTAGGGAAGGTCAGAGGAAGGAGCTTATTAACTATTGCCTAAGGGACTCAGGAAAAGCTTTATGGGGGATTATATTAGCAAAGGATTTTGAAGGATAATGAGTGGAAGTGGTTTTCCAGGTGGACAAGGAAGAGATCTAGCATTCCACACAGGGAATGCGGCATGCACAAATGATGAACTAAAGAACTGTTTTTAAAATTTTAGCTTTTAATGGAGAGCAATAAATGATAAAGATGGTGTGTATATTGCAGGCTTATGAGAAGCCTTAAGTAACAAAGGTATGAATATCAGAGTATATATCCTATTATAGTCCAGAATTTTCCAAATGCTTGTGCTCTTGACAGCTTTCCACTTACCATCTTCTTAAAATTATAAGATTCTAATATCTTTCCTGTGGAGCTTATTATTCACTGCATAAACACAGGAAATCTAGAATTAAAATTATAAGATTTTGGAGGAGGGCAGAGTCAACATTTCATTTGCTTTTAAAAATAATGGATCATCAAAAAGTGTAGAAAGTTGAAGTTCTAGAAAGATTGAGATGAAAAGAACAGAATCCAGTGCCAATGAAAAATGGCCAGGGTCTGAATGAAAGCAGTACTCAGAAACTAGAATTAAGTAGAAAGAAAATCTATCAGCTTTCAGAAGGTGGAGCTGATTGGCTAGCTTGCTGATCAGGGAGATAATAGAAGCATGTATAACTCTGAAATTTCAAACTGCACACCCTGCAAATTGATGAAGCCTTGTGGCTAAAGCAAGAAAATCTCTAGAACAGTAGTTTTGGGGAAATCAGGATATTAATGGTGAGGTGATGAACATTATGCTATGAATGATTATGCTAAGAGTGTTTCTGCATTTCATGGAAGTATTCACTTCTATAAAAACAATAAGAAGAAAACATTCTTAAGTGGGCATGGAAATGAATGGTAAAGAAAAATAAGGGCCTAATGCTTTTAAAGGCATGTCTGACTCAAAAGAAAAACCTTTCAGTCATTTATTGTATGATATTTTCCCATGGAGATAATTTTTAAAAGCCTTGGCTCACTTAGAAAAGAAATACTGAGCCCCTTTTGTTATTATTTTAACTTGTCCAATCTCTAAACCACAGAGATACCTCAGAGGTTCATTAGAAATTCCCAAACCTAGAAAGAGGAAGGTCCCAATAAAAATAAGCAAACCAAACCAGATCCTTTAGGAGTTGAATTTTGAAGTTTTCACTTCCTGATTTTAAGGAAGGGTCATATTTTAGTTGCAGAATAGTGGTAAATATAGTTTTAAAAATATCATATTTAAAATAATGGATCCCTTCCGTATCTGTCAGCAGCTTTGGAACGCACAAATATCAAGTGTGATTCTAATACAAATTGTGACCAAGAAAGTCCCATCCCTAACCCAGTTAGTTTACAGGAAGACCTTTTTAAGCTTTCCCATTGTGATTTGTTTCTCTGTTATTTCATTAAATAGTAGTCAATGGGTAAATATCCTGTTCTTCCTCTACAAATAAAGGAAGAAACAATCTTTTAGAAAAAGCTTTTTTTCCACCTGTGGGTTGGGATTTGAACATTAACTACTAAAGTTGATGCTTTTTATTTCCCTGTCACACTTCTGACTTCTCATTGTGTACTGCTGATTCAAGAGGCTGCCATTGCAGTGGCCTGGACTCAAGGAATAAATCACCCAGGGAACAAATCAACTCCTGGTTCCCAGAAAGTTACATCTCTTTAGAACAGAAATCGAAAGACCCTTCGATGCCAACTTTCCCAAAACACTTATTTCCTGAGAACATAGTTTGAAAATATCTGTGTAGACCTATCTCATGACAGAATGGAACGGAAAAAAAAAAAGAGCACTTCCACTACGATACAGTTCAGAATTCCCTTAGTACTCAGATTGTTTGGGAGTTTTCAGGAATATAGTAAAAGTCCAAAATGGCTTCATGGAGAATAGTTAAGTGTTCTTCATAAGCTCTCCTGTTCCTCTCAGCCCTCACTGTCTTTCTCTTGTATGTGTACTCATCGAAGAAATATCTCAGTTGAAATATAATCAATATCACTTTACCAAGCATATCAAACCTCCTTTCTGCTTTGTTTTTACAAAGAACAGCGAAAGCTAAAAATCAATTATTTTCTTCCTCTCAAATACAGAGACCAAAAAATGTATTTTATACACTAACATATTATAGTAAGCTTCCTAAAATGCATTATTGTTGCAGGAAAATGAGCCCCAATGGAGAGAAACACCCCAACATCTGTGTTTACAAGAGGAAGGGCTTTATTTCAGCTGGTGGACCCATGGGGGACTGAAGTCCAAAAAGGGCCCAGCTCCCGACTGACTCTGTCCCTTCCCTTTTATCTCCAGCCAAGGGTTCCTTGTCCCAGGGTGCCCTTCTCATTGGTCAGTTTGATTTGAGCTGGAGAAGATAGGCCTGGACTTCTACAGAAGTGGAAGCAAGCACTAGTTTCAAGGTCCTAGGAAGTTAAGTTTCTATAAATTTCTGTGAGCTGAATCATCATGGGGAAGACTTTGCAGGAGTGTCCTTGGGGCTCCTGTGAGAAGCCTTTTTTTCTTTTAGACCTTACTTTTCTCAGGTATCCTTTCTTACTGTGTTCATGCTATTTTAACCTTGCTACCCATTTCTTTTTTTTTTCCCTACAAAACTGTCCATTTACTAACCTGCCAAATTTCCTGGACCACTTTCTCTGTACCTTATTCCATCATGAATTTCTTCCTCTCAATAAGAAAACCTAAATAATCATCACTTAAGGCATGTAGGCTACTCAGGTGTTCACTAGTAATTGGTATTTTAGGATTTTGCCAGGAAAAACTTATGCTTTCTGTTTCTTCTTTTCTTTCTAACTCCCATCATTTCTCTGGTCTGAAGTTCTAGTTGTTTCCATTTCATATAACTATAATCCTCCATTCTTTTCAATAACAAATTTTTAAAAACAAAGGAATAAGAATAAAATAAATCAAATCTAGCTTATGGCATACATTCCAGTGCCATGTTGTTTTTAATACAGAAAGAAATTAATTTAAAGAATTTCTATGGATTTGAAAATTAATAATTGGGACAAATCATCCTTACGTAGTGAAGGTTAATGAAAAGAAGCATAAGCCATAACCCTTTCTAGTTGAAATTATAGGTCATGTCACAGCACATGAAAATGGATAAATAAAACTTCAAAACATGAATTAAAAAGTATTCTAGAAAATGGTTTTATAATAACAACACTGATAAAATATGGTGCCCATGGAATTTGTTTCTGCAGGAAGTTTTATTATATGCATCCTAACATTATTTTAAGGAGATGGAAAAAACAATGTTTGTTAATTATTTATTAATATTAAAATATTGATGAGCATTACCTAAAAGTAGTAGACTTCCAGCTGGTGTGCTTGGTTGAACTGTACTGAAAAGCAGCCAGCTCAAGGGGTGTGTCCTAAAGGAGCAGAACAAATGACTTAACAGGGGCCTAAAAGCAGCAATCAGGACAGGTTCATTTAACATAGAGATGGCACAAGCTTCAAGCAATTGCCTCTACTTAAGTGAGTGTGGAATTACAAAGGCCTATTTATTACAGTCCAACAGGGCCCAGTGGCTTGCTTAAGGAACTTTGAAGAAATTCAGCGGTTATAAAGTCTTGCTTAGTGCAGATGCAATAAAATTTGGACAGACCCCCAAAACAGCCTGCAAAACTTTCATTAAAAAGTTAATACAATCTTCATCAAAATTGTTCTTTGAAATGAATTATATTCTCTCTCTGCTTTTTTAAAGGAGGGATGCTATACCTGGTTATTTTCAAAACTTCTCAGAAAAATGTACTTGAACTGCTAGGAAAAATAAAACAAATTTCATGGTGGTATGGAATTAAGTGTAGGGCTCAAGGGTTTAACAGGAAAGGGTTTCAATGTTAAGCTTCTTTGAAATGCTCTCTAAGCACACATTAAAAGTTGCTCTATTAATGGACTTTATTCAAGAGAAATATTAGTGGAATTTCTTTTTTGTTTGTAAACAAGCAAAATTTGATTCCAAGGACATTGCAGTTGCAATTTGTTTATTAGCGACTGGATAATGAATTGAGTTTTCCAAGTATTTGAGTTAAAAAAAATTCTTTAAAATTCAGTATATTTATTACTAAAGCGGATAAGTGATATTTTTACAAACGTTAAATATTTTTATAAAGCTTCAGTAAGATATCATAAAAATAACTTATCTTTTGCTTGGAATCCACTTTAGAGAAGCAAACCGCAGGGAGGGGCATGAGTGTGAGGCCAGGAAAGCTGAGGAAACCTGAATAGATGAGGAGTAGACACGAGAGGGTATTAGTTGCTAATGAACGCAAACCATGAATAAGAACATAAATGTACTTTTCCGTTAGAAAAGCAACACCTACATTTTCCCTTAGCAAAGGATTAAGTCACCCTTCGCTAGTCAAAAGAGTAAAAATACTTTAATTAGAAAAAAGTTCCTATGGGATCTCACAAATAATAGAAACAGGTGTTTGGGACAGTTTTGCAATGGATTCTACATTTTGGTTTACAATTTTCACAGAAGTGGCACAAGGCAAACTTAATGAAAGTTCTATTTTTAAGTGTGGAATAAAAGTGAAAGGGGTTTACAGATAGGAGCAGTTTACATGAGAGGTTAGATGCAAAAGTTATCTTGTGATGATCGACAAGATATAGCGACATCGAATAAAGAAATGGGGAACTTCTGCTGGCTTTTGTGGGGGATACAAATATATAAGGTTCTAATAATCCCTAATTTCAGAAAAATCTATAAGAAAATAGGTTCTTTAACAATGAAAACAATTCAACAGTTAATGTATCTAAAAATTCCTGAGTTTTGCTTTATTTGTTTGTTTTTTGCAAATTTATTTTACTACATTGCATTAAGCCAGGCTGCCACTGAACTGCAGTGAGACATTTAATTGGCTGGGACACTAAGGTGGAGATTCGAAACCAGGAACACTTGGATGGACAGTATGCATTTTTCTTTCTGGAAAGAAGGTTTGAAATAGAAAATCACTTAAATATATTTAATCTTCAGTTAGAAATGAATGTAACCTTATGCTATCTGACCAGATCGGGTTTTTAATTCATATTCCATGTTTTTTGAACCTAGCATAGACAGAGTTACCTTCAAATTAGATATTTCAAAATATATCTACATAATTTTAATACACATAGCAGCAATTTCCTTTGTACTTCTCATTAAATATTTTTTAAGAAATAAAAAGTTAAAAGTAAATGACTTTTTTTATTCATGAGAGATTTTTTCAGAAGTCAAGACCTACCGTATTAAGTCCTAAATCATATCTATTTTACAATACACTAAATATTATTATTACCTATGGATACCATGGGACTCCTTGTGCATAATGGATTCCAGCCCTCTTATAGAGTTGCATATGAAAATGTTATCAATGAGCTGAAGAGTCTGGCATTAATAACTTTGCAACACTGCAACAAATAGGTAGTCTTGATGTTTTGTTCTTTTTTTAATATATCAAATATATTTCATTGCTCACATTATAGTAGCAGATTGAAAACATCTGCTCACTTGCCACTAGTCTACCAGCATCAGAGAATATCCGCTCATTTTCAATTGGCCTGCACGGACCAGGGCTATAATCCAGCTGCTGAGCCTGGATGTGGAGCCAGATTAATGCTCAAGAGCCTTGGAAACGGAAATAGTGCTTTCTCGCCAAAGGTTAAAACAGTGACAGATTTCAGTTGCTTGTTCCTGTCTGTCTGTTCTTTGCCGTCCTTCCCGATGCTTTAACTTGGTCCCTCCCACCATCTCCTCCTCTCCTCTCCTCTCTCTACAGCTCCATCCCCTGTCATGGCGATTAAGAAAGATCGGACATCCAGAAACACCATTTCTTTGTCCTGGCAAGAACCTGAGCACCCTAATGGGATCATATTGGACTACGAGGTCAAATACTATGAAAAGGTGGGGTGACGATGTGACAGGGTTGGGTGATTATGGATGTCTTCTCTCAGGGTATGCTCTTCAAAGAAATCAGTGACATTACTAATCCATGTTGGAGCTCTGTTTAGAACTCTGGTTATGAAACACCTTTGGTTTGTAGGTAAAACATGGCATTTAGAAAGCATCTTGCCCAATGCCCTCCATCTCACAGAAATAAGCATCGTCCATTAGGCTGCTACTAACTTAACCCAATTGGTTATGGCAATAGACACGGCATCTGTGTCCTGTTACATCAAGACTCCTGCTCTACCATCTATTTTATGATGATTCCTTAGGCTATTGATAAACTATCTCTTAATTTGCTGACTCAGCATCATTTTTTGACCTTTGTATGAATTGCATTCAAGACAGATAGTAATATTGTATTAGTAACAAACATATTGTGCTATTGAACCAATGATGAAAAGCTTTCTTGACTCTGTAGAAGGAAATTGAAATGGTAGGAATGAGTAGAAAAGTTTGCCTCACATTAGAAAATTGTGGTTTAGTAATATAATCCTAAAAATGTAGGTATACATTTATTTCTACATAGAATTTAGGCAATGATATTTCATTATTCTAAATAACACATATTTTTCCTTGGTTATATATTATGGTAAAGTTTGAAGGAAAGATATAGTCAAAACCTATAATTAGAGCTGGTTGGTTTTATAACTCCTAATGTAAACACTATGTACCTGTATTTATGTATCTGCTGCAGCTTACAAGTATTTTAAACTGAATTAAGTACAAATTCTGTGTGAATACAGCAGATTGTGTTTACAGAATGCTTCCGCCTCTGCTATGATAATCTTATGAAAGTTGGAAAATAGGTTCTTTTACAACTAAGGAAACTGATTACACATAAGAAAACTGAGAGTCAGTGGCTTTAGATGAATTTTCCACAGCCTCACTGCTAACAGATATTAGGTCTCTGTTTTGAAGACTTGGAGCCACAATTCCTTGCTTAGTATGTTTTTCCCTATAACACATACTGCCTTTGACATGAGAATGGATCATTACAGGCACAAGAAAAATTGGCATAGTCACCTGTACAAAAATGTATGATGTGTAGACATTCTTTTGCATTATGTACTGATTTCCTTTCTTGAAGTAAATGTATTTCACATCTATGATACAATACTATTTTTTTCATACTCTCTTCTATAGGGAGAAGGTATTTCATTGTCATTGAAAGAAATCAAGGCCTAATAAACTTTCTGTGCCCAAATCATAGTATAAATAATCTCCTAGCTTTCAGTCATCCTTTGTGGTAAAGTGGTAAAGTCAAATAAATACTCACGTGATCATGATATTCTATTTTTAGAAGTATAACAAGAGAGAACAGGCAAACATGAGAATCCATATTTAGAGGCAAAAATGCAACAAAATCAAAAGAAAATTAATGATGTACCTCACTCAGTTCAGACTGGATGGCAGAACTGGAAAAATATCCAACTTTTAGATGGATTAAGAATGATCACAAAGTACAGCTTTCTATATTCATATCTTTTACAAACGTGACAAACTTTCTGACTTTTTTCAGAAAAAGTCACCCGCCACAAAACACAATAGACATCATTATTTTTAAGCGATAAAAATCAATTCAGGTAAAAATGGTTAAGTCTATTAATATTCTCTAAGAATTTTTAATTACACACATACGTATCATATTATTTTGAAGACATATTTATAAAAGTATTTATACCATATGCACATAAATTTAAAATTATTTTAAAATATACATATCATGCATGTCAATATTTTGACTGTTTCACTAGAGTCTAAGCCTCACAAGGTTTCTCTTTCTTGGCTGTTTAGTTCATTGATGATGAACAGAACCTGGTTCTGGGAATGTGGCTAACAGTTTTATTTTTAACAAAATAATTATTATGTAAAATAAATACATTCTACTCTTTCCATTATTTAATATGGTAATTTAAATGCTAGCTAATACATCACCAGCATTCTTATCTAAAAAGTATGCATAGTGCATGACATGTTTTCAGTACATTCCATCTAGTTTGGGTTGGCTGAGTTTCAGTATATTATATCTACTTTTGGTTAACCACACCATGCCGAACCCCAGGTGCAGGGACATTCTATCATATTTGAAATTATGTTACCCAAGGATATTCAGTAATATAATATATGTTAGAAGAAAACACAATTCTGTGTAAATTGAATTTTAGTAAGCAGGCTTGACACAAAGAGACATTACTTATACTATACAGTGTGAATCTCCTAACATACAATGTCAGTCTCACTGAAGTGATCATTTCTTGGGGAAATATTCTGGAGTTTGAACTGACGAGATTTGTCTCTATTAAAACACAGTGACCCAGAAATACAGAGTAAACATAGTTATGCTGAAGAAAACTAATATAGAGCTACATGTGAAACCCCGCTTGTTCATGTTTAATCTTTAAGATAGACAGACATGTTTTAGTTTTGAGAATCACTTGGACATTCCTATTAGGTTCAGTTCAAAGGGTTTGTTTTTTTTTAATCTTCTTAAGTTTATTCTTGGGATTACATTGAAGCTTTTGCTCAGCCTTGACTTTGAAGAGAACATATCTTCACTCATATATGTACTAATTAGTAAGAATGAAGACCAACTTTTCCTGCTTCATATGTAAGGCATAAATCATAATATCCAAATTAGAACACTCTGTAAATATTTTCATCTTTTAAAAATGGTTCTGTTGCATTCAGAGAATGAAATTATTGGCATGACTTTTGAAATCTGCTAGATGCTTTATGTTAAATGGTAAAAGAACCACTGTTCCACCGTTTATCATTTGGTAACATTGTGATGACTTGATTTTAACATGCATTTTTTTTTCTTTTTATCTCAAAGCAGGAACAAGAGACAAGTTATACCATTTTGAGGGCAAGAGGCACAAATGTCACCATTAGTAGCCTCAAGCCCGACACTACATATGTATTCCAAATTCGAGCCCGTACAGCAGCTGGATATGGAACCAACAGCCGCAAGTTTGAGTTTGAAACCAGCCCAGACTGTATGTATTATTTCAATGCTGTGTGTGTGTGGTGGAGGAGAGCTTGGAAGGCTATTGCAAAAGGTGTCTAATCTTTGATATCACTGTCTCTGAATTTTTACCAAATGCGATACATTGAAGACATATGGTAATTTGTACAGCACTGGGTCTGTGTACAGTATTTGTATTCCTGGGGTGTGTTTCTTTTACTCTTACAAATCAAACCTATAATAATGCCTGAAATGTTCCTATTAGCCCTAAATTACTAATATACTTCCAGTACCTATCATTTCAGATTCATTGGAGGTACCAATGTTATCAATGAACTACAAAAATGATTCATGAGGATCTTCATTTGGTCTTAATCCTTAACATAATCAGCCATGTATCACTTGTAGAATAAGGATTTTCTAAAATGTGTTTTATTACCTCGTTCACATCCACAAGCAGTTTGATAGACTGTCCATTTGATCCCAAATTTGGCTAAAATTGATCTAAAATTGGCGAGCATTTTCCCAGTAACCTTCTCCAATGCACTTACTTCACATTTGAAAAGCCTTCACTAAAATACAATTTTCAAGAAGGTAAAAGCATGTCTATAGTAAAAAGTAAACAGCTAAAGATTTTATTTACTTATTAATTAATGAGCAGTCTATAAGAAGTTAAAACACTTTCAAAGGACAAGTTGAAGAATATATGTATATACCCACACATATATACATAAATATGCATATTTTTGTGTTCGTATGTGTATGTTCAGGCAATTGGGAGTACTTACATAAATTTTCTGATATGCCCTAACAGGTTACTACTTAGTGGGGGCAATAAGTAATGAATGAGGTCATCTTTTCTACAGGGCATAAACCTGTTTTATCTCTAATTAGTGTTATTTTAATTGTCATGGGAAAAATAAAACACATTACTGTCGGTTCTTAATAAGCGCTCACAGTTGTAAAGCAGCCTAGAAGGGGGACCAAAGATATGTACCACTAAGAATAAGATTATCCAGGGAGAGTCTGACTATATTCAGCCCTCCACTGAAAGGAATCCCTGTAACCTCTTCTGCCAGTTACAATTTGCCATTTTTCCCTAATGCTAATATTCACTATTGTCTATATATTTTGTTCCTGACTTAAAATTTCCTATTGTCTAAATATTTTGTTCCTGACAAAAAATTGTATTGCCACTGGTATGTTAATATTTTTGTGCCCAAATTTAATACTTAATAGAAATGTTTAAGATTGACCAAACCCCCTAAAACTGTTTAGGTTCATACGATGGAAATCTGTTGTGGCTTCCTATTTCTCAGACAATTAAAAATGCTGCTCACAATAAGAAGCTGTAAATTCTGCAAGATATTGTGAATCCAGTGTTTTCAGAGATCATCTTTTCACAGCTCAACCATGACAGTTCAACTCAAAGGACAGCCGCCTTCCTCTGACACATAAATCTATACATAGAGACCTCCTTTAATCTTCATGTGATGAAATAAGCATGGAGAAACCACTCTCTGAGGATATTAGAGACCAAACATAAAATACTACAGAAATTACGGTGAACAAGACTCAAAACAAATTATACACTTTAGGTGACCCAATAATAAATATAATTGTAACTGAACATTAGTAGTTCTAAGTGATCTTGCAAATTTTAAGTGACTAAAAGAGTTTCTTTGTTTCAAACGTTTATAGATTGATCTTTCTGAAATTCTTACATGAATATTTGAATTAAATGCATCAAAGAAGTCTATATTTGATTTACCAGGAAAGGTCTCAGATCACAGAAGTAGTAAAAGCAAATGTTTATTATATCCTGTGATAGAAATTAGGCATGTTAGTAGAGAAGGAGGGTCAGATGACTGTTAGATAAACATTTTTTATGTTGCATATCTTGGAATAACCATTTAATATTGCATGGTCTTAAATAGCATTTGTCCCTATCTGATATTTGCAAAAACAATAACAAATTTTAAAATTCTAATGTAATTCAAGACTTACCCTAGATATTGCTACAGTAGCATTTATTTGTGCATAAACTATCAAGACTTCAATGTCTGAAATATAAAAAATATCTCATTTGAAAACTTCAGGGTCTTGGAATTTTTGCCGGGTAAGTTTATACTTGCAATATTTCCACTGGTAAGAGAAAGAAGAGAAAAAGACAATAAAAATTAAAATATGATTTTTTATTCTTTTTCCCCTCCATACACAAAAATATTGTCAATTGCAGAGTTTATTTTATTAAAAACTCAGTTAAGTCTTACAGATTCACTGTAGAATCCTTCCAGGTTTTAAAGATAGATAAGAAAAAAATCTCCTTTGTTTTGGGAGGAAAAGGCAAAAATCAAATCTCACCCTATAAATCAAAGTGATGTGCCTAATATTCCTAAAAACTCAATGGATTTAAGTATTTTTGTTTTTGTTTTCATAATGACAAAATAGAAAGAAAACTCACTTTTGGATTTCTTTAACTATTTGCTTTTCCTTCAGTTTTATTTGTTTGGACTACATTAAAAGCTCTCATTTATACTACATATACATATGTCTTAGTAGAACACAGTGTATTTTGTGCTAGAATTTAGGAAAGATGTTAAGGGATGGCAGAGTAGATATTCTCCTAAGGGCTTTAAACTATCCCACTTTTCACATGTGAGCTCTTTACATCTATTATCATCCTCATTTTACAGATGAGGAAACTGAGGCATAGAGAGATTAAATAAGCTTTCTAAAATCATACTATTAGAAGGTGATGTGTCTGATTCTATGGGGAACACATGCATTTTTGTAATCATATTTAAAGCATTTTCATAAATATTCCATGTGATCCTGTTGGTACACTATTCAGAAACTCCCATGTCCTTTTATACTATGTATGTGATCTAACATAGAGAGTTTATGTGTTCTTTTCCAAATTTGTCTCTAATATGTGGTGGCAATGAACCCGGAATCCTCAAATTTGAGAATCCTGATCCAGTGCCACTATTGCATTAAAAAAAAAAAAAAAAAAAGAGGCCAAACTAAGACCTACAAAAGCATGGCATGCAAAATAATAAAATGATTTTCCCAGAGTGAAGGCAGCTTCTGCCAGGGCAAGAAGCACGAACAGTAATTATGACAGGAAAAGTGGACAGTCCAACTGACCTCTGGACAGAAGCCAACCCAGCGTGTGTGCTTTGTGTTCCAGAGAGCCAGGTAGAATGTGGGCTTTCAGAACAGGACTTTGGAGCAGGTGGACATTATTAAGATGAACTTGACAAGTCATTTAAAGTCTCCATACCTCAATTACACTATCCAGAAATTTGGAAAGATCATGTGCATAACTCAGTAATGTTTCTATGTTGGTTGAATTAGGTGTTTGCGAAGTGCTTAACATATTACCCAAAATAGTAGATACCATATATGTGTGCATTGTGTTCTTATAAATTCTTCATAATTTAGATGACAAGAATAAAAATCTGTGGAACAAAGCTGACTTTTAGAACCCGGAGATTGCATGGAATGTTACTGTCCAACCACACTTCCTTAATGCTGTTTTTTAAAGAGTGAGTGTGGGACGACTTTCATCTCTTGGGGCCTATAATTAGGGGACATGAAAGAAGCCTGATAAAGGTAGAATGGAATTATTATCAGAGAAATTTATATACAAAATTAGACATTTATCCATAATTTTATAGAAAACAGTACTTTTTCAACTCTTTTACTAAGGAAATGATTTAATAGGAATACGTAACTTTTTTTAGTACTTTGAATATTGAGCAAGTGTTTTACCTGTATTAACTCATTTAATTCTCACACAAATTTTGCCAACTAACAAATGAGTACAAACCCGGGCATTCTGCTCCCTGAGAATGAGCTCCCAAACTCTACTCGGGAAAAGAAAATACATGTAAGATGGAGTAAAATGGGAAGTGACTAGAAATAGGGAGGGCAGTTTGCTTGCAGGAAAACAAACTCAAACTGAATTTCTAAGAATTGCAATAGATATAAAATTTTAGCAACATAACATGTTAAATTATTAGAAAGCAAATCAATAGTCTTCCTTAATATTTGCTCCCTAGCTAATTTCAGCAATAAAAAATGATCTGCTTTTTGGCTCGAGGCCCATAGCTCAGTGAGTAGGGCTCCGGCCACATACAGGGAGGCTGGTGGGTTCAAGCCCCACCTGGACCTGCTAAACAACAATGACAACTGCAACCAAAAAATACCTGGGCGTGTGGCATGCACCTGTACTTCCAGCTATTCGGGAGGCTGAGGCAAGAGAATCGCTTAAGCCCAAGAGTTTGGGGTTGCTGTGAACTGTAACTCCACAGCATCCTACCAAGGGCAGTATAGTGAGACTCTGTCTCAAAAAAAAAAAAAAAAAATCCAATTTGGTTATTCACTTTAGATAGTATCTGAGATTATGTAAAGTATTTAGAGTTAGCAGAGACTAGAGAAGTCTTGGTTGAATTTTATCTTTGACAGAAAAGAAATAGAAAATTAATCTTTCTCCTATCATGTTTCCCCTCAGAATTCCACTGAACTTTACTGTATAAACTGGCTAATCAAAATGACCCTTGAATTCAAAGTTTGTTGCTCTTTGTAAATTATCAAGGCATAAACAATTAAAAGCTGTAGCGCTATCGTTGTATGCTACAGAATATTTTTGACACATTGGGTTTACCTATTTTACAAAGTATTCCCTCACTGATCTATAAGCCAATGGATGAGGATAGTCAGTGCGGTGCTCTGGGAAGCGGAGACAGGACGGTCTTACAAGCCCAAGGGCGTGATGGTGGAAAGATCTGGGAAGGGTCCAGGGAGACGGAGCAGAGGTGGGCAAGCGGCGCCTGCCCGGGGGATGTAGGTCTATCAGCCCTAAGGGAATTTGAGAAGAGTTGGGGAGGAGGAGCCACAGAGCGCCAGGCGGCTGGGAGGGTCTCTGCAAAGCCAGTAAGATGCCCCCGAATGCAGCAGGCCACCCGTTCTCAGAGCCCAGCTGGGGCAGAAAGGCTGGGCTCCCGCACGCTGGCCCCTCCCCGCTCAGTCTTGGAGGGGAAATTGACCCACACTCAAGGCTGAGGTGAACTGTGAAGGTGCCGCAGCTGGAGGCTGTCTGCTCACTGCGCTCCTGGCAGCAAGCACTCCTGCGACTGCCACAGTAGTATAAACAGTAATTTGCTGGTAGTAAAGAATAAAGTGCTTGCAACAGTTTATATTATGAGAATGCTGTCCTGCCACACTCTGGGCTCTTTTGTTTCAGGTGCTTCTGACAGGAAACTTCTAACGGCCTATCTGCCTTTTTTCTTTCTTACATCATTTACTCCTGAAACCACGTATTTTTGAGAATTCCAAACATAGACTTGATCAGGTTGAAGACGTCATCTTGGCATCTGGAGAGGTTTTAATATTCTAATAATTGAACTCTCTGCTCTTCTTTTGAGTCACAATTTGTCCATGTATTCAATCAGCATTTACCACGGGAGAAACGTATACATATATGAGCATATGGAATATTTAAAAGGCTGTTTCAAGATTGTAGAAAATCTAGAGGTTAGGATGCTTATGGAGTTTGTAGAAGATGAGTCTGGGACTTGGACAGGGACTAGATTCTAAATGACTTTACTCACTCTGCTATAGAATTTGAATTTTGTCTGGAAAGTGATGGAGAGACCTGCAGGGATTTTATTCTTAGGAATTCCTTGGTTAAGTTCATGGTCTTGAAGGAGTAATCTTGTGGTAAGGAGAAAATAGGAAAGGCATACAAACAGGGCCTAATTAGGAATTTCTAATGATAATCTATAAGAAAAATAAATGAACTAGACTATTTAAGAAGATTTGGTGATTAAGGAGATGTAGAGTGATTGGGATAGGGAGGGGACAGGGTGACTTTGCTTTTGTGGTCTAGTTCCTTGCTCTTCAAAAGGTTGGGGTCTGGAATCGACCTAATCAGGACCCCCTGGGAGCTCATGAAAATATACGATGAGATTCCTCACTCTAGATTGATTGAATCAAAAATGGTGTTTTCAGAAATAGTCCCAGGTGGTTCGTGTGTGCATTAAAGTTTGAGAAGCTTTGGACAGAGTCAAGAGTCAGTAAACTTTCTGGAATGAGCCAGATAATAAATATTTTAGGTTATGCATACTTACTGTCTGTGTGCTACTACTGAACTTGTCCAATATAGCATAAAATTAGGAATAAACAATACACAAATGAATGTTTATGGCTGTATTTCCATCAGACTTTACTTATGGACACCATCATTTGAAGTTCACAGAATTTCCAAATCACAAAATCCACCTCTTCTGACTTTTTACAACTGTTAAAAAATGTAAAACCATTCCAAGCTTTTTGGATATACCAAACTGATGCAGATCAGGTTTGGATTCTGGGCTGATTTTTGCTAACCCCTTACCTTGGTGCATGAATGAGTGAAGGAGTCATTTGCCAAGGCAGGAAACACAGGGAAACAACATTTGTTGTTTATACATGTTGAGGTCCACAGACAAATATCATACCTCTTTTTAAATAAATACACGTATCGGAGGCAAAACAAAGTTAAGGAGAAAGCTTTTATAATTTCTTGCTGGTAAATCTGTACCATCTCTCTAAGTGCCTCTGATAACTTTCGGTTCATCCAAGGAGATTTTCAGCAATGAGGACAGAGAAAACCAGCTCTAGATATTTCACACTGTTGTCATTCAAGTGGTGTTGGATCAATGCCATTAAAACACAGTATTCAATCTTATTAATTAGGCAGAAATTTCAGGCATTACTATGGGAAATGTCTGTTTTTATTTATACTAAATAAAGAATTCTTTCTACATAGTAGCAGACAATAAAGCAGGATACTGTGACTGAATTTGTCAGCATTTCCATGTCAACGACAGTCAGGAGGTGGTAATGTCTGATCTTTCGTGTTTTCCCCTTCAACCTTGCAGCTTTCTCCATCTCTGGTGAGAGCAGCCAAGTGGTCATGATCGCCATTTCAGCGGCTGTCGCGATCATTCTCCTCACCGTTGTAATATATGTTTTGATCGGGAGGTGAGGCCACAGTCTATTTTCCTATTTATTTTCATAATTGCTTGGTTTGTTGCCCTTGATTGCTGTTAAAATCTGAAGAGCATGATCATTAAAGTATCTTAACAAGGGCATGCCTATGGCTCAAAGGAGTAGGGCGCCAGCCCCATATACAGGAGGGAGCAGGTTCAAACCCAGCCCCAGGCAACAACTGCAAAAAAAAAAAAAGTATCTTAATAAATAAGAACAGTTCCACTTATATTTGGGTTCTTTTTCTCCTCCCTCGCTTTTTTTCTCCATCCTTAGTTGTGGTTTTCTGGTCTCCATTGAATTCCTGTCCCCATTCCCTAACGTACACTACTTCTCTTTTGACCCTGCCACTACGTTTTACTTTCTTGTTCCAATTATCTCCTCGCTCTTCAAATAACCCCCGATTTCCTTGACACTTTCTCACCCAGAACCTTGGTAACACTGCACAGCACTAATCATTACCAATGGTGACTTTACTCTTCATTCTTTCTAACAGTAGTTGTTAAAAAATGCTATAAACACATTCTAAGGCCATTATAAAAACTGAACTGGAGGGGTCTGCACAGTAGGGAAGCCATTCTACATATCTCATTAGGCAGCTTTCCAGGGTCTCCAGAGGAAAAGGCTTCTACGGAGGATTTAGAAAATACGAAGCCATTAAATTTTCACTAAAGCATTTAATTGCTTGAGGAAAATCTTTTATTTTGTGTTGCATGGCACATTGTGAGGATAGATGATTGTTCTTTGTATATTCTCCTTACATATTCTCTTCCCCTGACTTACCTCTAGGTTCTGTGGCTATAACAAATCAAAACATGGTGCAGATGATAAAAGACTTCACTTTGGGAATGGACATTGTAAGTTTCTAAACTTTATTTGTTGGGGATTTTTTGTTGTTTTTTTATTTTTACCATTTCCGTTTTAGCAGTAGTTGGTTTAAAATTGGAGAACCTCCCCACACTCTGACCAAGAGAATCCAAAAGTATCTTAATGGAAAAACTGAGTATAACCAATGCCCGGTTGAAAGACAAAGCGTATCTTCAATTTCTGTGATATAGGTCTTTTGCTACAAATCTAAATAGGAGATTTTTTTCATTCCTAACTTACAAATAAATATAAACAACTTCTGTTTATGTGAAGTGCCTTACTCCATTTTGTCAACCAACCAAGAAAGAGCCCTTTGAGTAAACTATTTATTTTGGAGTTACATGATATCCAACTAGTAGAAAAGACAGAATGTTCCCCTATATTTTATTTTAGTCTTTTGTAAAATTTTTTTAAAAAGAAATACACTTTTAAGAAACAAAGTATTTATAACTAACGAAAAGACTATTCTTTTGAATCCTGGTGTAACAAATCATCTTAGGTGTTTTGCTTTTCCAAACTATAGCTCAGTTTAGTGAGGCAATTACTTAATCAGTGACCTTAAAAAGAATACAGTGTTCTCATGGAAATTAACACATAGGCTATACCTCATGCTCATATGCTCCAAAATAATCTCAATATAACCAATGTAGTGCTGTAAGCATGACTTCCTTCCGCATTCATCACTGCCTTCTAAAATTATTTTCAAATCAGCATGATATTTTTTATCAGTCATTAGATTGCCATCTAAGAATGTAGCATTAGTTATAACTCAAAACATGCATGGAACATATGGTAGCTTGAAAAATAAGTGTCCATTCCTGGAATAATTCCCTTGGGGATAAGGAAGAAAAAAACTCACATAGCAAGTACAAAGCACACTACTCTGGTAATGGGAACATTAAAAGCCCTGACTTCAGCATTATTCAATTCATCCATCTCATTCATGTAACAAATCACCTTTACCCGCTTAGTGTTTTGAAATAAATATGAAAAAAGAATGTCTTCCAAAATTTAAATTCATGCGAGATAGAAACAGAACAAGAGTTTGTGGAAGCATTATGTTTTTCATTTCATTGTAGAGTAAATACAAGATAATTCACCAAAAAAGCCGAAGTACTACCTTCCTAATGTCAATATCACATCAGTCCAGACTGTTTAGGATACTGACTCAAAAGTCTAAAAGAATTCCGGACCAAGTTATAGAAGATTCATCTACATTTTTTATCAGAGGGTCAGAAAACACTGATCTTACAATATCCATGCATAAATTAGTCAGGACAATGACATTCTTTTGGATAACGTTGCTCACAGTCTGAGTGGAGCTTCTGACGTAAATATTGTCTTTAACGCAAGACCACACTGGCTGGATTTTTGTGGGAATTATTATATAAGTCCTAAGAATTTGGAGCTTTGATAAACTTTTGTATGCTAATTGCAAACAGATTCCTGTATCATCCCCGTCTGTTTTGCTGTTGGCTTTTATGATGAAGTATGTTGAAACGTTGATTTTTATTTCAAATGTATAATGTTCTTATGATAGAAAAACAAAAAAGAAATGCATTTTATCCTAGCTGCAAAGGCATAAAGTAACTTATGTGTATGTCATAAACTTTCTTCCCCTTAATACCACAGCTGGTTTATTTCAGAGCATTTATTTGGTATTACTTTAAAAAGCTCCAGCTATGAACTATTCCCTCCAGCCTTGTTACAAATCCTATAATATTGCTTCAAAAGGAAAGAAATGTGTTTCACCTCCTAAGATCCTGTGCCCTTGCCCTTTCTGGCTGGGCCTTTTTACTTTTTGCTATTCTTAGGGCAACTCATGCTGGTAAAATGGAAATGTAAATTATTGTGTTTGCACAGAATGAGCTGTAAAGTAGTGCAGCTTAACACGTGTGCATGTGTTTATTATCTGGTTTTCATGACAGAGCCCAGTTACTCTGTGTGTTGCCCTTAATTATTGGTGCAAAGGGATTATGTGCCTTGCAGTCTGAATCACCTGATTCCCGGAACTTCTGGGGTCAGCAGTTAAATATCAGCAGCCAAAGCTCCCACAGTGAACAGACCATTTTACTGGAGGTGGGGGTGGTGTTTAGATTTGTAATTTTTTTCCCCAAAAATGTCCTGTGGATGAAAAAGCAATTTATCTTATTTTAATTATAAGGAATGAGAATGATTGATTTGATTTTTCTTTGGGAATGATTTTTAATTTTCATATTATTTAGTAATGCATATATCCTCTAGGACTTAGGGGTACTGAAGGGTAATGGTAAAGCTCACTTTCAAGGCTTTTTAAAGCTAGTGCTTATTTGAAATATTTGAGACATTGTTTCTAACAACTCATTTTATAATCTTTGTAAATTCTGATGATAATAAATCTTCCCAAATTGATTTTCTTAAGTTTCTTAAGGTAGCTGGGTAGCTGAAACATTTGTAATTGTTTATCAAAAAAAAAATCAATTTTACCTTGTGTTTAAAGTATCTCTCTTTTTTTTTTCTTAAAAAGAATTGCTAGATTTCTTTAAGTTACTAAGTATAAGCAAATTAAAACTGGAAAATAACATATCACAGCCTCAATCTGGTATGAGCCTTCATTAAAATGTAACTAAATTATCTAAGCTAAAATATTTCCAACAAGACTGAACTCCTAACATATTTTAGTAACTCTATGGTTATATTTACTTTAACAGTTTTCTTTACTACGAAGCAAGAAATACATGGTAGATTTCCTTAATCTATTTCTTGTTTTAACGGTAAAATGTTTTAAAATTGATAGTGTTAGAAATCATTTTAGGATAATAGTAAAATATAGTAGGCTACTATATTAATGGATGACTCTGCCATTTATGTTTCTAGGAAGGAATTATGTTTCTATAGCAAAGGAATAATGCTCACTGTAAGCTCAAAAGGAGTGGGCATTTCTGAGCTTAAATTCTCTCACTAGGAAACCTTGATGATATTCATAATTATAAATAAACATTTTTAACAAAGAAACTACTAATTAGGTTAATATTCTCTATCATAGAGTGTGAATTATGGAATAGGCTCTCATGCTAGGCACCTGAACAGCAAATTTTCTAGAACTTTCTCATGGGCATGACTTGTCCTTTTTTGCTGAGATACCCAAGATAGAAAATCTCTAAAAGTGCAGCTTTCATTTCAAAAGCTACTTGACTTAGAGTTTACCCAAAGTAAGGGCCAGGGCTTGAATTTTCCCATTTTTGTGGACACTAATTTCCGAGATAGTGGTGTCTTTTCAAATTATCCACACACCATCTCAGCCTGGGGAACTCCTGCTCCTCAGCAGCAGTGGCCAGCGGGCAGAAGCAGGAGAGATATTAGCCTTTCCTCCACGTTCTCCATTTCCACCCTCACCCCCCAACATTGCTGTTACACTGCATCAATGTTACCCAAGAAAGAGCTGAGGAAAACAGAGTTTTTCTCTCCCTCACTCTCTCAGCCACTGTTTTTATTTTTTTAAATACTCATTTATTCTTATGCTTGTGTTTCTTTACTCAAAACCTCTAATGAAAGCATCACAGGAACATGAATGATAATGTACTGTGACCATGAGATTCATGAATTTTCCCTTTAGTTCAATGAACTGATCACTTGTTAACACAGACTGCTGAATCCGGGACTCAGCCGTGTGTTCATGGTGTTGACTGTTTTCCAAAACTGCTGGCACTGCCAATCTCTACACCTATTTAATATTTGTGCAAACTACAAAATGAACTCAAAGAAATCCTTGTTCCATACAGAGTGTTCTCCTATTCTGACGTAATATAGGAAATGACAATGTCTGCTTTAATTTGTTAGGTTAAAAAAACTTCCTTCAATAATTTAATGCAATGCATGAAAAGGTATGTTACTAAGCGTGTAGAGTGCATACTACAGCAATGTTATCAATGTTACTAAAATTAAAAGCAAAACCAATATAATTAGTATATATAATATGGGAGTTAACCTGCAATTTTCTTTAGTGTTAGAGCATGTTTTTCTACTTTAATAAATTTTAGGTTCCCTTTATAAAAATTCAGGTTTCTTTCAGAGAAAGATAGCTTTCTGAAAGTTGCAATTTGTTTTTAATGTGAATTATTTTTCTAAATGATAGCAATTTCATTAATATAAAATCAAACCCAACAGATTCTTTGTATTGTTTAACTGCAATATTTGAATTACAGAATATGATTAAAATTTTCACCTTCATAATAGTCCAATAAATAAATATATTATAGAGATTCGTATTTAACACATTATGTATATGGTTTATGTTTGGAACTTAGCTCCTAGCACCACTATTAAACTCATAGACAATACTTATGTTCTATTTAATTATGTTAAAAAGCTATACAATAAGATTTCAGTTAGTTTATGCTATATTGAAGTGTGTATATAATATGTAATATATGAATATTTTGTATATAGGGATTTTGATTATGAATAATAATATGAATAATGATAATAAAAGTAATACAACATCAGACAGAAGATGTACCATTTTATCTCATTTAATTTATCTATAATCACAGTAATTATCTAACTTTATATATATTTTATTTATACTTGGATTTCTTGTCAGATACTGCATTATCATTGAAATTTGGTCACTGTGGTGTTCATAGAAGTGTGACTATTCAATAGCACAATAGTATTGACTCATTAGTGCTACTAGTAATGATTACTAGGCCTACTCAACTCTGAACCATCTTCTCAAAATCCCCTTTCTTGTATGTCCATTTTCCTTATAGTGTTTTTGCAGAGAAAATTATTCTCTGTGTTTCCTTTTTATGTTTCATCATGGAGAACTTCTTTTCTTAAATTTCTCAACACTTAGTCCAGTATCTGCCAGTTTCTATGATCCCACAAAATCAACTAAAGGTTGTGCACCTTATTGATGTGGGGACATTTTTTCAACCAATAATGTTATCATAAAATTTGCTCTCAGAAAACCTTTTAGAAATACAGCTAATGTAATGCCCTTCTTCCTTTTCTTACACAGTAAAACTTCCAGGTCTCAGGACTTATGTTGACCCACACACATATGAAGACCCTACACAAGCAGTTCATGAGTTTGCGAAGGAATTGGATGCCACCAACATATCCATTGACAAAGTCGTTGGCGCAGGTAACCACCACAGCGACCCTCCTGCCCACCTACTATTGTCTGTGCATTACCACTCACAGCCGTGAATTAGAACGCTGTCTTAGATGGCTCGGTGTCTCAAACCTGATATATTGCTATAGGAAGAGGAACTTTCTGAGTTAATGAACAAAGAGAAGCAACAAATAAATGACATTTTAATGTAATGATTTCAAGGGGCCATGCTTACAGATTCATAGACCATGGTTACCTTTCATTTACTGAATTTGAGAGATGGCAGCAGCAACAACTCAGTCTTCCCGTGGTTACACTGATCACGTGGCACAAAGCCTGTTGGCTAAATAAGGTTAACAGACCAAAAGTGTATCTCATTTTAGATAAGTCCAATAATTGAATATTTTGATTTTCAAATTTAGAATCCTCTCTGGACTTAAAAAAAAAAGACAGAAAATAAAATCATAACACATTTTACATGAATTTTATTGCAACTGTCTTGGATAATTTAAATAACAAAATGCTGCATTTAAATACTGTCTTGACTTCACATATTCTTAATTTATGTTAAATCTGTCTTTATATATGCGTCTTTTTGTTCTAATCATTAGTTTATTGAACCATCAATTCAGTATTACCTACAAAGTGATTATTAATAGCAGCTGCATTTTTCCAAGAAAACTTTCAGATATTTCTAAAATAATAATATTAAATATACTTACACAGAAACACATGGACATCCATGGCACATGTAGTAAGCATGGAAATAAAGTTACTATTAAAAAGTAAAATTGAACCATTCTCAACAGTAAAGAGTTTTGCACCATCATCTCATCTTTCAGTGCTGCTCTTTAACACAAACTAGTTATGTTGATGCACGAATTAAAGTCAAAGATTGAGAAATTAAATCATTGAATTGTGTATAACATACTAGATCACATTTTCTGCAAGTACTGTATTTATCTATTTATGACTGATGCTTCTTTACAACAATGTGCATATAATTTTCTCTGTTTTCTTTTCTATACACCAAAGCATTTTTTCATGTGCCTGTAGGCTTTGTACCTGTCTTCTTTAGAGAAGTTTCTCTTCAAGTCCTTTGCCCACCCTGAGATGGGATCACTTGTCATTTGTTGCTAATATGTTTGAGTTCTCTGTGGATTCTGGTTATTAAACCTTTGTCGGAGGCATAACCTGCAAATATTTTCTTCCAGTCTGAGGGCTGTCTGCCTGCTATACTACTGTGTTCTTAGCAGTTTGGAAACTTAATAGTTTGATCAGGTCCCAGTAGTGTATTTTTGATACTGCTTCAGTTGCCTGGGGAGTCCTCCTCATAAAAAATTCACCCAGGCTGATTCCTTCGAGAGTTTTCCCTGCACTTTCTTCTAGTATTTTTATATTTTCATGTCTTAAGATTAAATCTTTGATCCAGTGAGAGTCTGTTTTAGTTAATGGAGAAAGGTGTTTCAGTCTTCGTCCAGTTTCAGTCTTCTGCAGGTCGCCAGCCAGTTCACCCAGCACCATTTGTTAAATAGGGAGTCTTTTCTCCACTGAATGTTTTTAATTGGCTTGTGAAAGATCAAATAGTGGTAAGGAACTGGGTTCATCTCTTGGTTCTCTATTCTGTTCCATACATCTATCTCTCTGTTTTTGTGCCAGTACCAAGCTGTTTTGATCACTATCAATTTATAGTACAGTCTCGGGGCTGGTAGCATGATTCCTCTTGCTCTGTTTTTATTTTTGAGTAATGTCTTGCCTATTGGAGGTTTTTTCTGATTCCATATAAAACGAAGTATTTTTTTTTTAGGTCTTTAAAATATGACAATGGAGCTTTAATAGGAATTGCATTAAAATTGTATATTGCTTTGGGTAGTATGGACATTTTAACAATGTTGATTCTTCCCAGCCATGAGCATGGTATGTTTTTCCATTTGTTGACATGTTCA